>JAXIVJ010007758.1:0-55000 GCA_036785665.1 Chirona hameri
CTTTCGTCTGAGATCAAATAAATAATTGCATTCTCATTTGTTTTATATCCGTTCACTCTAAGTTTTTTGTCAGTCTTTTAGACAGGATTTAGTCTTTTAGCCCTTTATCACGACCATTCACTCCGTGTTCCTGGAAGCAAGGGCTTAGGCAAGGGGGGGGCAATGGGGCCATTGCCCCCCCCCCCCCCCTGGAGGCCAGGTGGGCCTCTCTGGCGACCGAGTGATTTCCTCTGAGGGCCGAAGTCCCCTGTGTTTGGATGGTGTCATGCAGCCCGCAAAACGCCTCTACGTCGCATAAAAGAATGCCACGAACCTAACAAATCGTAACGGGAATAAATAACAGGACTTGCTTGTCTGTCAAAGGCATGTATATGTAAATACGTACACAAGGGACTCAGACAGTGTGGAGAGGGCCCTCTATCAGTTTTTAAAGAGCCCTGTCGATCTGTGCATGGCCCCCTGACGGTATTTAGAGAGTCCTGTCGGTTGTAGAGGGTCCTCTGCCGGCCTGTATAGGGCTCTGCCGGCTTGTATATGGTCATGCCGATCTGTAGAGGGTCCCTGCCGATTTGGAGAGGGCCCTCTGCCGGCCTTTAGAGGGCCCTGGCGGCCTTTATAAGGCCCTGGTCGGCCTCTTAGAGGGCCCTGTCAGCCTCTAGAGGGCCATGTCGGGCCTTTAGAGGGCCCTGTCGGCGTGTAGAGGGCCCTGTATATCTGCAGAGTGCTCAGCCAATCTATAGAGGCTCTCTGCCGGCCTTTAGATGGCCCTGCCGGCCTTAGATGGCCCTGGCGACCTTAGAATGCCCTGTCGACCTCTTAGAGGGCCCCGTCAGCCTCTAGAGGGCCCTATCGGCCTTTAGATGGGCCCTATCGGCCTTTAGATGGCCCTACCGGCTTTATAGGGCCCTGTCGGCCTTCTAGAGGGCCCTTCCGGTCTTTAGAGGGCCCTGTCGGCGTTTATAGGGCCCTGCCGATCTGTAAATCGCCCTGCCAATCTGCAGAGGGACTCTGCCGGCATTTAGAGGGCCCTGCCGACATGTAGAGGCCCTCTTCCAGCTTTTAGGGGCCCTGTCGATCTCTGCAGTGTCCAGCCAATCAGTAGAGGGCCCCTCTGCTCGGCCTTTAGAGATCCCTGCCGATCTGTAGAGGGCCATCTGCCGGCCTTTAGAGATCCCTGCCGATCTGAAGATGGCCATCTGCCGGCCTTTCGAGATCCTTGCCGATCTACAGATGGTCATCTGCTGGCCTTTAGAGATCCCTGCCGATCTATAGAGGGCCTTTGGTGTCCTTAGAGGGTCCTGTGGTGGTAGAGGTCGGTCTGCCGGTCGAGCGCCGGTGAGGCTCGAAGGAAGACCAGTCAAAGTTCTGATTGTTTTTTTTAGTGCTATGCTCACGTAACGTATGAGAGGAGCCACAAAGCTCTTTGACAATGTACGAGTATTAACCCGGCAATGGCTGGCGGTCCTCAGCCGAACGCCATTGGCCTGGGGGGAGGGCGTTTTTCGCCCCCCCCCCACCCCACCCCCCCACACACCCCCCCCCTGGTTATCTTCCGAACCAATAACCGTTAGCGTCGACCTGCAGAGGTGGCTAAAGATCTCGTCCGGACACACATCCGGACAAACACGTTGGCCCCGTCTTTCCTGAGTGACCCCCCCCCCCCCCCCCCCCCCAGTGGAAATCTCGAATTCTGAGAAGAAAAAATATGTTAACATGTTTCTCATCCTTCTACGATTTTGAATTAGAAGCGCCTTGACGAGGTAAACACGATGAAGTAAACAATAGTGCCTTATCTTCATTAGATAAAAAGTGATTTGCCAAAAACTGTTTTGTTTAACCCTCGCCATACGGGAGCTTTTTCAACTTCGCCCTAGGGGGGGGGGGTCTGACAGCCCCCCCACCCCCTGTTAGCTTCCAAACCTAGCAACTTAGAGCAATGCGGTAAGGACCAGCAATGTTGCCTGCATAAGGAAGAATCTAACAGTATGCGATTTTTTAGGTTTCAGGTCAACGGGTGACCTTCCAGGTCAAGTGGAATGACCTCGATTTACCACGTCCAGAACAGCGATTTTGCTCTTCAGAAAAACCTCAACATGAGAAATTGATAAATGTAATAAAAAGGCATGTTCCTAGACCATTTTTGCCTCAGAAATACAGAAAAAGGTAATTATTTTTTAAAAATGACGTCATCAGTTTCTTACACTTAGGGAGCATCAATCAGTCAAAAAATGAAGATATTGCTTTTAAATTTGGTATGGGTATTGTCCATACTCAGTTCTCTCACATATATTCCGTTTTTTAAACATCTTTGAAAATTTCGATTTTTTGGATCTTAACAAAAACACGGTTTTTTTTAGGGCGTCAAAACCCCAATATTTGAAAATCCGAGATTGCCATTTTAAAGAGACATGCCATTTTGCATCTTTAGTGAACTTGCTGTTTGCATTTGCTTTAAAACTCTTTTCTACGATTCTTCAAATATTTCGCTTTTTACCAACATAACGTCATCAAAACATGATTATCTCCCAAACTACTTAACAATTTCAATAAATTTTTACAGCCTACGTAGAATTGTTGTAAATTCAGCTACCGAAAATTTCAGCGAGATGCCACGACATGTGTAACAAAGTTATTCAAGAAAAACTCAGGGGGGGCCTGTCAGCCCCCCCCCCCAGAGGATTTTATTGAATAACTATTTACACATAGCGGCGCATCTTGCTGAATATTCGTAGCTGAGTTTACAACGTGTGCTGTAAAATTACGTGTGCTGTAAATTTTTTTATTGAAATTGGTCAAGTGGTTTGGGAGATAATCATGTTTGATGACTGTCATGTTGTGGAAAAACGTATAAATATTTGAGAAATGTAGAAATAGTTTTAAAGGAAATTACAAACACAATTCACCAAAGATACTAAATGGCATTCTCTTTAAATGGCAATCTCGGATTTTTACAATTTGGGTTTTTAACCACTGAAATATACTAATTAAAAAAAAAAAAAAAATCCCACTCAAAATCATAATTTTCGAAGATGTATAAAAATACGGAATTTATGTGAGATAACTGAGTATGTACAATACCCATACCACATTTCAAAGCAATATCTTCATTTTGACCTGAGTGATGGCTCCCTAAGTGTAAGAAATTGATGTCAATTTTTTTAAATAACTTTTTTGACTTTTTTGACAGGATACTGAACAATAATTACCTTGTTCGTGTATTTCTGAGCTCAAAACTGGTCCAGGAACATGCCTTTATTTTACATTTATCAATTTCTAATTTGAGGTTTTCTGAAAAGCAAAATCGCTGTACTGGACGTGGTAACATCCGAGGTCATTCACTTGATTTGGAAGGTCATCCGTTGACCTGAAACTAAAAGTCGCACTACTGTTAGATTCCTCTCATGACAGGCAACATGCTGGTTCTACTGCATTGCCTCTAAGTTGCTTGGTTCGTAAAGTTATCAGATGGCCCAGTCAGACCCCCCCCCCCCACCCCCCCACCCATAAGGACGAAGGAGGAAAAAAGTTCTCTGTAGGCGAGGGTAATAGCATTTGATGACCTCTGGAGCCTCAAATATTGATCTGAGCTCAAATTTGATGACAGAATGGCGACTTGCATACTTTCAAGAGCTTTCTATTGTTCTTTTCCGTTTGTTCTAGCTATCATAGTTCCGAGAATTTTGGGGTTCTGGAGCGAAGATCTAAAACGGGAAAAATGCACTTTTTGTGACCTCAATATTGACCTGACCTGCAAAAGACCGACACTAACTTCGATAGGCTTGTCGAGCTATTTAAACGCCGTTTTCCGCTTGTCGCTACGTTGTGTAGGTTTTCAAGATTTAGGGGGCGGAACCCCATCCAAGGCGTGTAATTATCATAGGCCCTCCATGGCGCTTGTTAAGATATGACTATCGTGTTGTAAAAAAACCTCGTATCACAATGTGGTGTATTTTTTTCAAGAAAATTTATAAGCAAACGGTATCCAAAACTTTTTGTAAATAAAGATATAAGGAGCAGTTTATTTCGTTATTTTGTAGAGATTTTGTAACTTCATCGTAGATGTGCACAATCGGCATGTCCGTACTGTGTTGTTTCCTTAATCCGAATTGAAGAAGATTCAGGATATTATTTTGATTAACCCCGCTGGGAGGTGGCAGAATCTGCCACCCCCCCTGATTTTCTCAATAACTGAAAACATGATGGATATCGACGTCAACCTTCCAGTACCTTATGCTGCTATCAATTATACGTCTTATCACTGGGAGATAATGACGTTTTAAATCACGTCATGTCATCTGTGGAAAAAACAATAAATGTTTTACATTGTAGAAAATCGACTTTTGTAGCAAAGTTCACTAAAAAAAATGCCGAAGAGAAAGGAAATTACATTTTGAAAATGGCTATCGCGGATTTCGATTTTTTTTTATAGTTTTTGATTTAAAATAAACATTCGTTGTCGAAAGTTATTTTGTTGTTGTTTTACAACATACAGCATACTGCACTGTTTGCCGAGCTGGGCGCGAAGCGCCCTTGAGGTTTCTCGTCAACTTACTAGACAAATTTGCATTTGACCCGGCCCGGCCATGCAGACGCTTTTCGGAAGCTAATAACTTTGCAACCACTGCTCCGATTGAGATCGGGTTTTCACCATTGGATAGGACCATCAAATCAATTTTGATTTTGTTATGGTGCGTTCTGATATGGGTGGTACCACAGCGCGTGGCACCCGCAAACGTCAAAATGAACAACAATTATTCTTGATCAAAAATTGGTTTTATTTATCTAAGCATTTTTTTTTTATACGCTGAAGCATGCAGCGCTCAGGACGTACTCCCTTTTGGCGGATCGAGAAAGGGGATCATGCATAATTTAATCAAACTTAATTTTTATGTTGGCATGCATGGAGGCCTGACCATTTTTATGGAGGACTAAAAGGAATACAGCTCCCGTACCGTTTCATATTTCAAACCTGTTTTAGCTTTGCCAGTGCGCGCCCGCTCTGTCATCGCCCAAAAAGGCGTTTTACTGGTTTAATGATGTGGGCCCCCTTGGCTACGAGGGCCCCTCTGATCATCCCATCCCCTCTCCCCACCCCCCCACCCCCCCACCCCCTCCCCCCCCCCCCCCCGGGAGAAATCCTGCCTACGCCCGGCCTGTCTGGAAGTGACCAGTGATCGGATGTTGTACCCCTGCGGGTCAATCTGGAAGTGACCAATCATGGGATGTTGCACCCCTGCGTGTCAGTCTGGAAGTGACCAATGATCGGATGTTGTACCCCTGCGTGTCAGTCTGGAAGTGACCAATGATCGGATGTTGTACCCTGCGTGTCAGAAGTGACCAATGATCGGATGTTGTACCCCTGCGTGTCAGTCTGGAAGTGGTAAGTGACCAATGATCGGATGTTGTACCCCTGCGTGTCAGTCTGGAAGTGACCAATCATGGGATGTTGCACCCCTGCGTGTCAGTCTGGAAGTGACCAATGATCGGATGTTGTACCCCTGCGTGTCAGAAGTGACCAATGATCGGATGTTGTACCCCTGCGTGTCAGTCTGGAAGTGGGAAGTGACCAATGATCGGATTTTGTACCCCTGCGTGTCAGTCTGGAAGTGACCAATGATCGGATGTTGTACCCCTGCGTGTCTGTCTGAAAGTGACCAATGATCGGATGTTGTACCCCTGTATGTCAGTCTGGAAGTGGGAAGTGACCAATGATCGGATTTTGTACCCCTGCGTGTCAGTCTGGAAGTGACCAATGATGGGATGTTGTACCCCTGTGTGTCAGTCTGGAAGTGACCAATGATCGGATGTTGTACCCCTGCGTGTCAGTCTGGAAGTGGGAAGTGACCAATGATCGGATGTACCCCTGCGTGTCAGTCTGGAAGTGACCAATGATGGGATGTTGTACCCCTGCTTGTCAGGCGGACGGCGGGGAGCGGCGCGGGCGGTCTCCAGTCTCCCTCGGCCCGGCTCCGCTCGGTGGCCATCGCCACGCTCGGCAAACTGTGTCTGCAACACGAACAGATGGCCAAGCGCGTGGTGCCGGCGCTCGGCAAGATCCTGGACGTCACCGATGACCCGGCCATCAAGAACAACGTGGTGTTCACGCTGTCCGACATGTGTGTCAGGTGAGACGGTGTCAGGTGTGTCAGCTGAGGCGATGTCAGGTGTGTGTGTCAGCTGAGACGTGTCAGGTGTGTGTCAGCTGAGGTGTGTCAGGGCTAGGCGGTGTCAGTGAGGCGTGTCAGGGGTGTGTCTGATGAGGCGTGTCAGGTGAGACGTATGGGCGCCAGATGACCTTCGTTGTCGGAGCGCCCTTAAATACCAATACTCATCATCAGGTGAGACGTGTCAGGTGTGTGTCAGGTGAGACGTGTCAGGTGAGACGTGTCAGGTGAGACGTGTCAGGTGTGTGTCAGGTGAGACGTGTAAGGTGAGACGTGTCAGGTGGGTGTGGGTGGGTGTGGGTGTGGGTGTGGGTGTGGGTGTGGGTGTGGGTGTGGGTGTGGGTGTGGGTGTGGGTGTGGGTGTGGGTGTGTGTGTGTGTGTGTGTGTGTGTGTGTGTGTGTGTGTGTGTGTGTGGTGTGGGTGTGTGTGGGTGTGTGTGGGTGTGTGTGGGTGGGTGTGGGTGTGTGTGGTGTGTGTGTGAGGCGTGCGTCAGGTGAGATGTTCGTTTGTTCAATAGCATGATGTAGCGAAGCTGTGGCTAAATGGTCAACAATCAGCCTTGTGTGGTGCTCTGTGCTGGCTTCTCGACTTTCTGCTGTTGATTTCATCCGTTTCGTCTCTGATGTTACCGACATCTCGTCTCCCCGTTACTGACGCCTGGTCTCTCCGTTACTGACGTCTCGTCTCCGTTACTGACTCTCGTCTCCCCGTTACTGACGTCTCGTCTCCCGTTACTGACGTCTCGTTCCCGTTACTGACGGCCCCGTCTCCGTTACTGACGTGTCGTCTCTGATGTTACCGACATCTCGTCTCCCCCGTTACTGACGCCTGGTCTCCCGTTACTGACGCCCGTCTCCGCTACTGACGCCCCGTCTCCCGTTACGTTACTGACGCCCCGTCTCCGTTACTGACGCCCTTCTCCCGTTACTGACGACCCCGTCTCCGTTACTGACGCCTGGTCTCCCGTTACTGACGCCCCGTCTCCGTTACTGACGCCCGTCTCCCGTTACTGACGTCTTGTCTCTCTGATGTTACCGACATCTCGTCTCCCCGTTAATGACTCTCGTCTCCACGTTACTGACGCCCGTCTCCCGTTACTGACGTGTCGTCTCTGATGTTACCGACATCTCGTCTCCCCGTTACTGACGTCTCGTCTCCCGTTACTGACGTCTCGTCTCCCGTTACTGACGCCCCGTCTCCGTTACTGACGCCCGTCTCCCGTTACTGACGTCTCGGGGCTCCCCGTTACTGACGCCCCGTCTCCCGTTACTGACGTCTCGGCTCCCGTTACTGACGTCTCGTCTCCGGGCTGCCGGCAGGTACGCCACGCTGGTGGACCCGCTGATGCCTCAGGTGACCTGCTGTCTGAAGGACGATCGCTCGTGGTGCGGCGCAACACGCTCATCCTGCTCATCCGGCTGCTCCAGGAGGACTACCTCAAGCTCAAGGGCACCTTCTTCTTCCGGCTCATCCAGTGCCTGATGGACCCAGAGGTGGGGGGGGGGGGGGGGGGATGATAGGGTGGATGCGCAGTGCCAGGTGGTGGTATGAATCCTGTGTGTGGTTTCCGAGTGTGGTGGAGGTTGTTGATTAGTCTGTGGATCTGTATGTTATGCAGCGAACAGCCGCCAGTCGTATGTTATTAATGTTAGCTTGTCATTTCGCTGCCGTTACACTGCAGTGCAGCTGTCCCAAATGACTTGATTTCGCAGAGTACCTGACCTGACCCGATCTGACCTCCGTCATCAGCCGGAGATTCGCCAGCTGATTGGTTTCTACCTGACGGAACGGCTGCTGAAGCGGCAGCCAAAGGTGTTCTTCCAGCACTTTGTCGAGGTGCCTCTTCTTGTACAACGAGTACGAGGTACGAGCTTTCTGTGAGGAGGCGAGCACGGGGTACGGCCCGTACTGTAGAGGTCAGTACCTGGGCGAGTAGAGTGCACGGTACCTCGGCACTGGAGTACCTCTGCTGCCGACAGTCGATTCACTGCACTCTGCGTGTCGCTGCGGAGATGGCCACTTTAGGCTGACTCAAGTTCGCTCTGAGGAGGAGGATTCTGGTAGCAGTGGTGGCGACCTTAAGCCCAAATCATCAGCGTTGCGAGGCTCTTGCTTCGTTTACGAGACCGTGATCAGGCAGATAGGCTGTTGCGGCCCACTGCGATTCTGTGACGCGTCGTGCCCCGCCCGGCAGGGACCACGAGTCGTATAACAAGCTGCCGCAGACGGCCCGCGAGCGCGAGGTGTTCTCGCTGAAGGGGCCCGACCTGCGGTCACGCAGGGTGCACATCTACAAGTTCATGCTGGAGCACATGCCAGATGACCAGCGGTTCCAGATGTCACACAAACTCTGCCAGGACATACTCGGTGAGGAGCGGGGCGCGGCTGGGTGGCGAGAGGGTGGCGGTGAGGAGCGGGGCGCGGCTGGGTGGCGAGAGGGGCGGCGGTGAGGAGCGGGGCGCGGCTGCTGGGTGGCGAGAGGGCGGTGGTGAGGAGCGGGGCGCGGCTGGGTGGCGAGAGGGCGGCGGTGAGGAGCGGGGCGCGGCTGGGTGGCGAGAGGGCGGCGGTGAGGAGCGGGGCGCGGCTGGGTGGCGTGAGGAGCGGGGCGCAGCTGGGTGGCGAGAGGGCGGTGGTGAGGAGCGGGGCGCGGCTGGGTGGCGAGAGGGCGGGCGGGTGAGGAGCGGGGCGCAGCTGGATGGCGAGAGGGCGGCGGTGAGGAGCGGGGCGCGGCTGGGTGGCGAGAGGGCGGCGGTGAGGAGCGGGGCGCGGCTGGGTGGCGAGAGGGCGGCGGTGAGGAGCGGGGCGCGGCTGGGTGGCGAGAGGGCGGCGGTGAGGAGCGGGGCGCGGCTGGGTGGCGAGAGGGCGGCGGTGAGGAGCGGGGCGCGGCTGGGTGGCGAGAGGGCGGCGGTGAGGAGCGGGGCGCGGCTGGGTGGCGAGAGGGCGGCGGTGAGGAGCGGGGCGCGGCTGGGTGGCGAGAGGGCGGCGGTGAGGAGCGGGGCGCGGCTGGGTGGCGAGAGGGCGGCGGTGAGGAGCGGGGCGCGGCTGGGTGGCGAGAGGGCGGCGGTGAGGAGCGGGGCGCGGCTGGGTGGCGAGAGGGCGGCGGTGAGGAGCGGGGCGCGGCTGGGTGGCGAGAGGGCGGCGGTGAGGAGCGGGGCGCGGCTGGGTGGCGAGAGGGCGGCGGTGAGGAGCGGGGTGCGGCTGGGTGGCGAGAGGGCGGCGGTGAGGAGCGGGGGCGCGGCTGGGTGGCGAGAGGTCGGAGGGGTCTGTGATGGGACTGAGGTGCGGTCTTGTGTTTGTTGTGCTGAAGAAGTAAATGTGGATGCTTGCTGTCGTGACTTAGTTGGTGCATGGCTATTTATTTAGTATTTTAGCAGAGTTACGGTGAAGTATAGAAATGTGGCGATATACTGGGCCGAAAGAAGCACTCTGGACATACAACCATTATGCATTCCTGTTAGCTTTCTCAAACAGAAATTAATGCAAAAACGTGCTGTTATCGGTCACCTGGTATTCAGAGCACAGGGGAGGGCAGCCAGCACGCTCTCAGTCTGAACAAATCCCGTCACTTACCGACATAACCTCCGTGCTCTGCTCCCTCATTGCCCACACATAACTCCCCCGTGCCCGCGTTGTCCGCCAGGCGGCGTGGTGGACGGTAAGATCGCGCTGGGCGAGGCCAGCGTCCCACTGCTGCGCGACACACTGGCGCTGCTCAGCTGCGACGAGATCAAACTGCAGAGTCTGAAGACGCGCCCCGAGGACGCCGAGCCGGCCACAGACGCGTCCGGCATGGCCGAGGTGTTTCAGGCGGTGGCCAAGAAGACGCTCATCTCTCAGGTTGGTGGTGGGAGAGAGAGAGGGGGGAGGCAGGGAGCAGGGGGAGGGAGGGAGGGAGGGAGGGAGGGAGGGAGGAGGGAGGGAGGGAGGGAGGGGAGGGAGGGAGGGAGGGAGGGAGGGAGGGAGGGAGGGAGAGATGGGTGCCGATACTGTTGTTTGGCTAACAAGACAGATATCCGGCGTCAGACCAGAGTGCAGGGTGGGTGTGTAGTGTTCGTGTTGGGTTGTGCTGTTTGCTGTTGTTTTTTGTGGGAAAAGTGTGAGCCTGTGGGTTGCTGTTCGGTTCGTTGTCGAATCTGTTGTAAGTTTGGTTGCCTTCCGTTTCCTTCAGCAGTTTTCTTTGGAAAATATTGTGTTTTCCTGTGGAGGCTGTTTTGGTGTGTGATAATGTCCAGCATGTGTATTTTTCATCGGTTCTGTCAGTTTTTACTGTTTCGTATGCTTGTTTTTTCGCATTTTTAGAAGTGTTCACAATGTGCAGCATGCTTTTATTTGTTATTGTTGTTCTTTCGCGCCATATTTTGTTCTGTCGTTTAATCTTACAGGGCAGTTCACTTTCATAGCATTATTATGACTGATTTGTATGGTCTACACGCAAGTTCAGGGCTTGGGGAAACCGGTTGATCGGCTCACGTGGCACCCGTAGTGAAAGCACCCTGGCCTGGCACGTGCCACCAGCGTGTGTCAGTGTGCCTATAACTGTGATATGCGTGCTGCACTGTGGCGGCGTGCTGCACTGTGGCGGCGTGCTGCACTGTGGCGGCGTGCTGCACTGTGGCGCGCGTGCTGCACTGTGGCGGGCGTGCTGCACTGTGGCGGCGTGCTGCACTGTGGCGGCGTGCTGCACTGTGGCGGCGTGCTGCACTGTGCCGTGCTACAGGCCCGGTCTTGAACCTGGCATTACTGTGCTTTGTCTCGACTTAGCAAAGCTTCACACATTGTTTGCAGGCATGCATCAAATAGAGTACGAAACTGTTGCCGCATCGTGAGCTCAGTCTAGTCAGAAGAATATGTGCCTGGACTTGTGAACTTGACCGGACGTGTCCGTTGTGCAGTGACTATGTCTGCGTCGTTCACAGGGCACGCTAGTGTCTGCGGTGAGTGTATGGCGCACAGGCGCAGTCCGCCAAAATACATCGCACAACTGATTTACGCATTTGCTCGCTACGCTACACCGGGGGGGCGGGGGGGGGGGTGGGGGGTTGGTTGTCTACGAGATGGTCTGGGGGGGGGGGTCCGGCGCGATAGCCCTCCCCCCCCCCCGTAGGGCTGCAGCGCAGCGAGCAAATGCGAGCGGAGCGTTCTAAACGTGGGTCCCTGCGACCGTAATTGCTGTAAAGGTTTGGTCAGGTTCGATTATGTTCATTACAATTGTTTCCTGCCACACCTGGAAAACGAATGTTAGTTGTCTATGAGATGGTCGGGGGGGGGGGGGGGGCTGTAGGGCCGCAGCACAGCGAGCGAATGCGTAAATCAGTTGTCCGATGTATACACGCGCAATGCTGGTGTTGTTTGTAGGGCCGCGCTGCTGCTCGGTGGTGTGGTGCGGGGCGGGGCTGGCGTGACGGTGATGGGGCCGACACCACAAGCCGACGGACTGACGTGGTGAACTGATGGGACTTGACGTGACTGATGGGACTGACGTGACTGATGGGACTGATGAGACTGATGGGACTGATGAGACTGACGTGACTGATGCGACTGACGTGACTGATGGGACTGACGTGGATGATGGTACTGATGAGACTGCCGTAACTGATGAGACTGACGTGACTGATGGGACTGATGGGACTGATGGGACTGATGGGACTGATGGGACTGATGGACTGACTTGGCAGACTGATGTGAATGACGTGACGAACGGATGTAGCTGATGTAGTGAACTGATGGGACTGACTTGGCAGACTGATGTGAATGACTTGGCAGACTGATGTGAATGACGTGACGAACGGATGTAGCTGATGTAGTGAACTGATGGGACTGACTTGGCAGACTGATGTGAATGACGTGACGACGGATGTAGCTGATGTAGTGAACTGATGGGAATGACTTGGCAGACTGATGTGAATGACTTGGCAGACTGATGTGAATGACGTGACGAACGGATGTAGCTGATGTAGTGAACTGATGGGACTGACCTTGGCAGACTGATGTGAATGACTTGGCAGACTGATGTGAATGACGTGACGAACGGATGTAGCTGATGTAGTGAACTGATGGGACTGACTTGGCAGACTGATTGTGAATGACTTGGCAGACTGATGTGAATGACGTGACGAACGGATGTAGCTGATGTAGTGAACTGATGGGACTGACTTGCAGACTGATGTGAATGACTTGGCAGACTGATGTGAATGACGTGACGAACGGATGTAGCTGATGTAGTGACTGATGGGACTGACTTGGCAGACTGATGTGAATGACTTGGCAGACTGATGTGAATGACGTGACGAACGGATGTAGCTGATGTAGTGAACTGATGGGACTGACTTGGCAGACTGATGTGACACTTGTCGGACTGATGTGACACTGTCGGACTGATGTGACACTGTCGGACTGATGGAACACTGGCGGGACACTGATGGAAACACTGACGGGAGCCGATGCCACAACGCAGAGACATGCAGTGTGACTGACAGGCAGCAGCTGACATGGGGGGGGGGGTGGGGTGACGTGTGTCGCAGGCCGCCCTGCTTGGACGGGTAGATCCGCTGAGAACCCTCCTCCTAAGCAGAATGACCCACTGCAGCTCGGTAGACATACCTGTCTCTCTTCACTTCCGGCTGTCACCTGCTCCCAGCTGCTGCTTACAGGCTTCGGTTTGTGTTTGCTTTTTGGAGTTTGTTTTTGGGGAGTGTGTTAATGGCTGGCTGGCTGACAAAGCAATGTCCGTTCTCGACCTGTTAAATGTGAGCGAAGCGCATGGTCCACCCGCCAATTTGGCAGGTGTCACGGCGTTGTGCAGGTGTTGTTGATATGTAGCATGTTAACTGTTGTTACTTCAGTGGTTAACATTGTGTTTCGGGTGCTAATATGTTTTCGTATATCTATCGACGTTACACGTTACACTATCGACGTTACACTGCGATGTAAAACATCAGCATGCAATACAATATGTGCGAGCTGTCGTCCCCTGTTCTCCCCCTGCTCTTTCTTACGTCCTTGGGCATTGCCCCTTGTTTCTGGTCCCCAATACTTTGTCAGTGAATTGCGTTAGGCAATGAATGTCCTGTTGTTGGATCCTGGGATTAGACTTGGCTTTTATTGAGGTTTTCGGGAAGCCAGGGTCAATGCTGCTCCCAGTGACTTGGCCTGGTGGTTCGGAGACTGACAGGATCCCGAGAAAAGACCTCGCACTGATTCCTACCTGACGGACCGCGTTGCTGTTCCGTGTTCATCCTTCTGGATCTTCTCTTGTCGACGAAGAATGGCTTTATATGTGCTTAGTTTTAGATCAGTTTGGGCTTCTAAGAATCTGATGGTCACATAAAATTGTCCAGCATATGCCCGTAACACGGCTGTACATAATCTGCTTTTAGATTTAGAGATATTTAGTAAAGCCGCAGCGTTTAAGCTTTCCTCACACAGGTAGAAAGGAAATGGGTTGTATTAGGCGTTCGTTTTAGGAGTTATTTTCACGTGGTTTCTAGCAAATAATGTGTCGATTCATCAACAAGCAAGGTGAAGCTACCTGGCATAAGGCATGCACCATGGCAATAGCTGTTGGCATGCATTTGAGCTGACCACACCTTGCCATGGTACCTGCCGCTGTGTCCAGACCGTGTCGCCAGACCGTGCTGGTGGACCGTCGGACCGTGGACCGCCGTCTCCGTCTCTGGCTGACCCTAGGGCCACTGTCTCCGTCCGCACAGGTGGTGAAAAAGAACGTGATCGAGAACATGGTGCCCATCATCATCGCTCTGAAGCACAAGCTGGAGACGGTGCGCTCCCCGCTGCTGAAGGAGCTCATGATCTACCTAAAGGACCTTATGAAGGACTACAAAACGAGGTGAGATATCGCCCCCCCCCCCCCCCCCCCCCCCATGCATGTGTCTGATGAAAAATGGTGCTAAAACTGAATTTAGAGCTCCTTAGTGTCCATCGTTTGAGATGGCTTTCGTGCAACAGCGTGTTGCTCTGGTCCCACATACCTGCACAGCGTGTCGCTCTGGTCCCACATACCTGCACAGCGTGTTGCTCTGGTCCCACATACCTGCACAGCGTGTCGCTCTGGTCCCACATACCTGCACAGCGTGTCGCTCTGGTCCCACATACCTGCACAGCGTGTTGCTCTGGTCCCACATACCTGCACAGCGTGTTGCTCTGGTCCCACATACCTGCACAGCGTGTCGCTCTGGTCCCACATACCTGCACAGCGTGTCGCTCTGGTCCCACATACCTGCACAGCGTGTTGCTCTGGTCCCACATACCTGCACAGCGTGTCGCTCTGGTCCCACATACCTGCACAGCGTGTTCAGCAGCCCATTTACAATCAATCGGGCGATCAAGTAATCGATCCCCATCCTTCACAGTCTGGGATATACACCACCCGGACGGTGGAGTTTCCCACCCGCCCGCTGACCGCCCCCCCCCCCCCCCCCCCCCGCCCCCCCCCCCCCCCCCTTCAGATCCAGGACATTCTTGTGGCCGACAAACAGCTGGCGAAGGAGATCGAGTTTGACATGAAGCGTCTGTCTGAGGATCAGGCTCCGCGGGGGGCTGGAGCCGGAGCGGGAGACGGTCGGACGCCGGGCCGCGCGGAGCCGCCGGAGCCGCCGCCGGCCGTCACCCCGCACCTGCCGACCACCACGCCGCGTAACAGACACATCCAAAGTGTGCTGGTGGAGGCGATACGCTCGGCACACCGCATGTCGGCCGGCCGTGCCACCGCCGCCGCCGCCGCCGCCACTGACCGAGGAGTCGCCGCCGGACGGAGGGGACGGGGGAGCGGCGTCGGCGGCCGGCGGGTCGCCAGAGCTGGCCCCCGCCCCCGCCCCCGCCCCCGCCGACAGAGCTGGCCCGACCGGGGAGGAGCCACAGTCGCCCATAATGGACTCGCCGACGCAAGACCTGCGTGACGTGCTGCGGGCCATCAGCACTCCACAGGCCGGCGAGGCGGCGCCCGACCTGACGTTCGTCGACCGCGATGTCAGCGCCATCCTGCGGCTGTCGCCGATAGTGCGAGTTTCGCGCATGCCGCCAGGGGCGCCCGAGACGCCGAGCGGCGGTGGTGCGAGGGGGAGGAGGAAGTCGGCCCGCAGGGGTCTCGGGTCAGAACTGGCGTCAGAGGCGATACGGGAGCAGGAGGAGGATGAGGCGGATACATGAAGCTCGAGTGGCCTGTCACGTGCGCCTGTGGTTTGCATGGTTTTTAGGTATATTGTGGCCTGTTGTATAATTGTACAAAGCAAAACTATGCCAGGTTTTGGAGGTTTTATATGTACGTGCCTTCTTACAAGCTTGTCTGTCTCGGAGGTGTGGATGCCATCATTAAATATCATTCATAGTCTAGATGTATGCATTCCTGCCAAGTGTAGTGCAGGGTCTGTAGGCAGACTAGGGCGGCAGAGCGCGAGAAAGTGTGGTTGGGAAATCACCTAGAATCTTTCAACGGGAGGGAGCTGATGTTGGCAAGCGACGAGTGCCGAATGTCTGGGCCTGAAGTTATCGGGCGGAGTATAGGACGCGGTGCTCGCCTTGTGTCAGTTAGTCGCCTCTTAACCTGTGTTGTGGATCTATTGATCTATTATATGTTTGACGTCAGAATAAAGTCTTAACCCGCGCACTGCAGGGAGTTTGCGCCGAACACGAACTGCAGGGGAGGGGGTTGATTTCCGCCCCCCGTGATATCTCGAAAACTACGCTACGCAGCGACAAGCGGAAAACTGCGTGTGATAGCTTGATACAAGTTCTATCGAAAGTATTTCAGTATTTGTTTTAGGTCAGGTCAACATCGAGGTCATCAAAGGTCAAATATTCCTGTTTTAGGACTGCTCCAGAAATTCCCATATATCTCGGGAACTATGCTAGCTAGAAACAAACTGGGAAAAGGCGATCTCCAGCCATTGCAATTTGCAATCGACATGTCCTCAAATTTGATCTGGGGTCAATATTTGAGACTCCAGAGCAGAGTTCGTCATGGGCTGGGCCGGGCCTCAATATTATTAATTTGACCGGGCTTGGTCTGGGCCTGGGTTTGGTGTTCATGGGCCTGGGCCGGGCTGGGGGTTGGTGGGCCCGTGACGAACACTGCTCCAGAGGTCAAGAAAGGGGAAAAATGCTGTTTTATATTTATATATATATATATATTATATATATATATATATATATATATATATATATATATATATGAATGTCAGTTCAGTATCTCCATTCTGAAGAACAGCAGGCCATTTGAGCAATGGAATTGATGTGTCAGGTCGGTCAAAGCTGCAAAAGGTCGTTTTTTTGCTCATACGCATGCAAATCCTTGTACAGGCCACTTTACATCTTGACTCGTTATTTTTAAGCGAATGTAAATGAACAAATCGCCGGATGACAATACAATATTTCCTTTGACATCTCGCCGTTGCGGTCTCTAATCCTGATCGACTTCAAACTCTCCGGAAGGAGGACCAAAAGTCGATGGAACGGAAGTGACGTCAATGGTGACGATGTTTTGACGTCATAATACCTCAGTTGACTAGCGGGTTCTGTTAAAGGAAACAGTTCACCTTCAACATTAGTTTTAAACTGAGATAGCAGTTGTGTAGCCCGTGTTGGGAAACCCCTATCTGCAAGTTTTCTTGACTAAAAAGACTTTCCAGCCGAATATATTTGATTTTTTGGCGAAGGAATGCGGTGTTGGCGAAAGAATGTTGTACTGGTTCTAGCCCGGGCAGAGGCTATACCATCAGTCAATCAGCTTGCAGCTGGTGCTAGCATGCGAACGCCGGCCGCCGGTTGGCACATCTCCAATGCGGGTCTATCCGTACGCGACTACTTTCGAATCTGATTGGCAGAACCATTTTTTACATTCGCGTGACGTCAGGATTCTGACTCAGAGAGTATGCATATAGTTTTGATAAACAATACAAATGTACGACCTTATGTCCTGAATCGGCGAGATATAAGGTCATTTTTGACAGTATAAAAAATAAATTGTATTAAAAAATATAATCAAATCGTGTTTGGTAAAAAATTCCAAGGTGAACTATTTCCTTCAAAGGAAATAGTTCACTTTCAACATTAGTTTTAAACTGAGATATCAGTTTTGTAGCCCGTATTGGGAAACCCCTATCTGCAAGTTTTCTTGACTGAAAAGACTTTCCAGCCGAATATATTTGATTTTTTTTTGGCGAAGGAATGTGGTGCTGGCGAAAGAATGTTGTACTGGTTCTAGCCCGGGCAGAGGCTATACCATCAGCCAATCAGCTTGCAGCTGGTGCTAGCAAGCGAACACCGGCCGCCGGTTGGCACATATCCAATGTGAGTATATCCTTACGCGACTGCTTTCGAATCTGATTGGCTGAACCATTTTTTACATTCGCGTGACGTCAGGACTCTGACTCAAAGAGTATGCATATAGTTTTTTTTTTATAAACAATACAAATGTACGACCTTATGTCCTGAATCGGCGCGATATAGGGCATTTTTGACAATATAAAAAGAAATTGTATTACAAAATATAATCAAATCGTGTTTGGTAAAAAAAAATCAAAGGTGAACTATTTCCTTTAATCGCTGCGTTCAAGACCATCGATCATTGCTTTCACCGTTGCTGCAAATATGAAACGGCGAGACCATGTACCTACAAGTGCACGGTAACGCTGTCTTAGAGGCTTGGCTCAGTCTTAAAGGTTGATTTTCAACAAGTTAATCCACCATTTACTTGGAGGGGGGTGCGTTTTAGCGCCCCCCTGACGAACTTTCGCAATAACTAAAAAACCAATAGTGCTATCAACGTGAAAATTTGGGTGCCTTCTACATCAATTTTACATCATATGTGCAAACATATAGCAATTGCGTTTTTTCTCTCTCGAGATATAACAAATTTAGTGACGTCACTACACACGAGTTTTACGAGAAAAATCAGCTACGATTTAACCCTATTTGTAACAGGCTCCTGGCTACCCCTATTTGTAACAGGGGGGGGGGGGGCGGATTCCGCCCCCCCCCCCCCCGGAGATCTCGAGATCTACCCGTCCGATTTGCAAAAATGAAACAGTGTTTGGTTCCCCTCAACACAATCTACATTTATAAATAATAAAAAATATAAACTTGGGATAGGGGGGCAACAGGGGGGCAAAAACTACAAATTTTAGTGGTATTTTTGATCCAACATAGCTTTCATGTTTATCGACCGATTTTAACACAACTAATAGGAATCGATAGAGATTGAATCGGAAATTGATATACGACGGTGACGTTTGAAAATTCAAAAATCATAGGCGTGTGCAGGTCACTCAATATGGGGGTGAAGTAAATGCGTAATAAAACCATTTTTTGATGTGTTTTTTTAATAAATGAAATGGTATGTGATTGAGACATTAGAAAAAACGGTTATAAATCATATTTTTTGCCATAGGCGGTACCAGGTTAGTGAAAAAGGGGGGTAAAATTGGGAAAAATACTAACCGCAGACAAGTTGCTACCCAGCACAATAAATATGTTACTGATCATAGATAGTTCCTTTTTGCATGTTGTACTTCATCATAGGCGTATCCAGGATCCAAACTAGGGCGGCGCAAGACCTTTTGATAAGTATATTATCCGCTATTATGATACTAACTAGTCAACAGTGACTATTTCACTTACAACTTAAATTAACATTGCTTACCCCCCTTTTTACCCTACCTGGACTCGCCTATTATCTTATAATCGTTTGTAGAGTAGCCTGTGGTGCGTGTTTCATCCGAAAACTGCAGTATGTTATGTCATTGTACGCCCATGCCTCTTAGTTTCCTTGCAATAATATGACCCCCTTTCTTCCATTCCTGAGCGCGCCTCTGCAAAAAATTACTTTATTCCCTTTTCTGGTCTCATATGTGCATATATTATTATAAGCTAAACGTATATTGCGCCGTTATCGCTGGCATATCGTCATCACCATGCCAGTCACCCCCCTTTTCATGTTCCTGAACACGCCCCTGAAACTCTATATGTAATAAATTATGCAAATAATGGAAGCAGAAGCTATCTTTTACATCTTGATAGCTATAAATGCCCCTTACATTGCTCTATTGGCTTCCCGCCAAGCATTGAATACTTCCTGGAAACCCCCCCCCCCCCCCCTCTTTTCAAGCCCCTGAAACCGCCTCTACCATGCAATTTTGTATGATATTTCATTAACATCATCTAATTTGCACTTGTTGCAATCACGGTAAGCCGATGTAACTCCTTCATACTTGATGCAGTTAGGAAGAAACCGTGAAGATCGCATTTCCGTATTTTCGCCAAATGTCGCCTCCGAACCCACCCAAAACTGTGCCCTGGAACCGCCTCTGTTCAAGTTAAGAACTCAAAATTTTGACTCCAAATGCGGAGTTCAATTCTATGAAAAGTCCCAAAATTTCATGGGCCTGCTCTTAGCCGTTCTGGAGATATCTGCGAAAAACATGAGGGGGGGGGCGGAATCCGCCCAGCCCCCTGTTACAAATAGGGTTAACAGACCGTAAAAGGACATAGTTTGAGCACAATGCAATAAGAAGAAGAAAAAAAATAGACAATAGCAAGGGCTACAAAATGGCTATCTCGGATTTGTGAAAAGTTTTTACCAAAAAAAAATCGAGATAAACAAATCGGAAACATCCCGCAAAACCAAAACTTTCGAAGACATATAAACGGAATATATGTTAGAGAACCACATATGGCCAATTCCCAAACCAAATTGTAAAATAATATCACTATTTTTGACTGACTTATGGCTTCTAAAGCATGAGTAACTCATGACGTATTTTTATTGGGTTTTGGGGTTTTCAATGACCAGCTACGACAAAATGAATGTCACCACTGCATTTTGTAGGCAAAACTGGTCCAGAAACACACCTTTTTGTATTTATATTTATTAATTTCGAGTTTTGACCTAAGGTGACCTTCCATGTACCTGAGCTTAACACTAACTTAATTTAAATGAGGTCAGGTGGTAAAATGACTATCACTATCGAATTATACGTGCACAATAACCCATAAAACATGTGTCGCATGAGTTTCGTAGATCTTTTGCGCATAGTGACCTTCTGTGACCTGACCTTGACCTTGACCTTTGCCAAAAAATATCACTTTAGCTCAAGCAGAATGTGCATTATACCTTTGAGAGAACTCTGGGTGATCATGGTCGCAATCGAAGGCTTTGGATGGAAAGTATGGGCCATGCACTCAAATACCTCGATTTTGACCTTTGCCCTGACCATGACCTGACATGTGGTCTCAATTTGAAAATTTCGAGTATGCTTTAGATGCGTTTGATAGAGAGTTTTCGAATTCCGCTTTGCGCGTCTCGCTGCGCTCGATGGTTCGGAAGATAACCAAGGGGGGGGGGGACTTTTGCCCCCCCCCCCCAGTCAATGGCGTTCGGCTGAGACCCAGTCAATGGCGTTCGGCTGAGACCCCAGTCAATGGCGTTCTGCTGAGACCCAGTCAATGGCGTTCGGCTGAGACCCAGTCAATGGCGTTCGGCTGAGACCCAGTCAATGGCGTTCGGCTGAGACCCAGTCAATGGCGTTCGGCTGAGACCCCAGTCAATGGCGTTGGGGTGAGACCCAGTCAATGGCGTTCGGCTGAGACCCAGTCAATGGCGTTCGGCTGAGACCCAGTCAATGGCGTTCTGCTGAGATCCCAATCAATGGCGTTCTGCTGAGACCCAGTCAATGGCGTTCGGCTGAGACCCAGTCAATGGCGTTCGGCTGAGACCCAGTCAATGGCGTTCGGCTGAGACCCAGTCAATGGCGTTTGGCTGAGACCCCAATCAATGGCGTTCTGCTGAGACCTTAGTCAATGGCTGGTTATCGATGGATCGATGGAATGGATCGATGATCAGAAGATCGAGGCTATATATATCGTGTATATTAATCTTATCCTAGTGTCTTCGGTGCTTCGAAGATCGATGTGTTAAGCTGGCGTCCCTTAGGCGGCAAAGCGCAATATCGTCCAGAACTAGAGGCGCTCCGATTGATCCTCGCGGTCCGATATTCCGCGAAATTACTTTATTACTAATCAATAGATCCATCATTGTTCACGGCGCATCGATGTCGTGACCCACCATAACAGGTCTGTACTTGCCGCTTCCCTCGGAGAAGACGTCGTGACCCACCATAACAGGTCTGTACTTGCCGCTTCCCTCGGAGAAGACGTCGTGACCCACCATAACAGGTCTGTACTTGCCGCTTCCCTCGGAGAAGACGTCGTGACCCACCATAACAGGTCTGTACTTGCCGCTTCCCTCGGAGAAGACGTCGTGACCCACCATAACAGGTCTGTACTTGCCGCTTCCCTCGGAGAAGACGTCGTGACCCACCATAACAGGTCTGTACTTGCCGCTTCCCTCGGAGAAGACGTCGTGACCCACCATAACAGGTCTGTACTTGCCGCTTCCCTCGGGGAAGACATCGTGACCCACCATAACAGGTCTGTACTTGCCGCTTCCCTCGGAGAAGACGTCGTGACCCACCATAACAGGTCTGTACTTGCCGCTTCCCTCGGAGAAGACGTCGTGACCCACCATAACAGGTCTGTACTTGCCGCTTCCCTCGGGGAAGACGTCGTGACCCACCATAACAGGTCTGTACTTGCCGCTTCCCTCGGGGAAGACGTCGTGACCCACCATAACAGGTCTGTACTTGCCGCTTCCCTCGGGGAAGACGTCGTGACCCACCATAACAGGTCTGTACTTGCCGCTTCCCTCGGAGAAGACGTCGTGACCCACCATAACAGGTCTGTACTTGCCGCTTCCCTCGGGGAAGACGTCGTGACCCACCATAACAGGTCTGTACTTGCCGCTTCCCTCGGGGAAGACGTCGTGACCCACCATAACAGGTCTGTACTTGCCGCTTCCCTCGGAGAAGACGTCGTGACCCACCATAACAGGTCTGTACTTGCCGCTTCCCTCGGGGAAGACGTCGTGACCCACCATAACAGGTCTGTACTTGCCGCTTCCCTCGGGGAAGACGTCGTGACCCACCATAACAGGTCTGTACTTGCCGCTTCCCTCGGGGAAGACGTCGTGACCCACCATAACAGGTCTGTACTTGCCGCTTCCCTCGGGGAAGACGTCGTGACCCACCATAACAGGTATGTACTTGCCGCTTCCCTCGGGGAAGACGTCGTGACCCACCATAACAGGTCTGTACTTGCCGCTTCCCTCGGGGAAGACGTCGTGACCCACCATAACAGGTCTGTACTTGCCGCTTCCCTCGGGGAAGACGTCGTGACCCACCATAACAGGTCTGTACTTGCCGCTTCCCTCGGGGAAGACGTCGTGACCCACCATAACAGGTCTGTACTTGCCGCTTCCCTCGGGGAAGACGTCGTGACCCACCATAACAGGTCTGTACTTGCCGCTTCCCTCGGGGAAGACGTCGTGACCCACCATAACAGGTCTGTACTTGCCGCTTCCCTCGGGGAAGACGTCGTGACCCACCATAACAGGTCTGTACTTGCCGCTTCCCTCGGGGAAGACGTCGTGACCCACCATAACAGGTCTGTACTTGCCGCTTCCCTCGGGGAAGACGTCGTGACCCACCATAACAGGTCTGTACTTGCCGCTTCCCTCGGGGAAGACGTCGTGACCCACCATAACAGGTCTGTACTTGCCGCTTCCCTCGGGGAAGACGTCGTGACCCACCATAACAGGTCTGTACTTGCCGCTTCCCTCGGAGAAGACGTCGTGACCCACCATAACAGGTCTGTACTTGCCGCTTCCCTCGGGGAAGACGTCGTGACCCACCATAACAGGTCTGTACTTGCCGCTTCCCTCGGGGAAGACGTCGTGACCCACCATAACAGGTCTGTACTTGCCGCTTCCCTCGGGGAAGACGTCGTGACCCACCATAACAGGTCTGTACTTGCCGCTTCCCTCGGGGAAGACGTCGTGACCCACCATAACAGGTCTGTACTTGCCGCTTCCCTCGGGGAAGACGTCGTGACCCACCATAACAGGTCTGTACTTGCCGCTTCCCTCGGGGAAGACGTCGTGACCCACCATAACAGGTCTGTACTTGCCGCTTCCCTCGGGGAAGACGTCGTGACCCACCATAACAGGTCTGTACTTGCCGCTTCCCTCGGAGAAGACGTCGTGACCCACCATAACAGGTCTGTACTTGCCGCTTCCCTCGGGGAAGACGTCGTGACCCACCATAACAGGTCTGTACTTGCCGCTTCCCTCGGAGAAGACGTCGTGACCCACCATAACAAGTCTGTACTTGCCGCTTCCCTCGGGGAAGACGTCGTGACCCACCATAACAGGTCTGTACTTGCCGCTTCCCTCGGGGAAGACGTCGTGACCCACCATAACAGGTCTGTACTTGCCGCTTCCCTCGGGGAAGACGTCGTGACCCACCATAACAGGTCTGTACTTGCCGCTTCCCTCGGGGAAGACGTCGTGACCCACCATAACAGGTCTGTACTTGCCGCTTCCCTCGGAGAAGACGTCGTGACCCACCATAACAGGTCTGTACTTGCCGCTTCCCTCGGGGAAGACGTCGTGACCCACCATAACAGGTCTGTACTTGCCGCTTCCCTCGGAGAAGACGTCGTGACCCACCATAACAGGTCTGTACTTGCCGCTTCCCTCGGGGAAGACGTCGTGACCCACCATAACAGGTCTGTACTTGCCGCTTCCCTCGGAGAAGACGTCGTGACCCACCATAACAGGTCTGTACTTGCCGCTTCCCTCGGGGAAGACGTCGTGACCCACCATAACAGGTCTGTACTTGCCGCTTCCCTCGGGGAAGACGTCGTGACCCACCATAACAGGTCTGTACTTGCCGCTTCCCTCGGGGAAGACGTCGTGACCCACCATAACAGGTCTGTACTTGCCGCTTCCCTCGGAGAAGACGTCGTGACCCACCATAACAGGTCTGTACTTGCCGCTTCCCTCGGAGAAGACGTCGTGACCCACCATAACAGGTCTGTACTTGCCGCTTCCCTCGGGGAAGACGTCGTGACCCACCATAACAGGTCTGTACTTGCCGCTTCCCTCGGAGAAGACGTCGTGACCCACCATAACAGGTCTGTACTTGCCGCTTCCCTCGGGGAAGACGTCGTGACCCACCATAACAGGTCTGTACTTGCCGCTTCCCTCGGGGAAGACGTCGTGACCCACCATAACAGGTCTGTACTTGCCGCTTCCCTCGGGGAAGACGTCGTGACCCACCATAACAGGTCTGTACTTGCCGCTTCCCTCGGAGAAGACGTCGTGACCCACCATAACAGGTCTGTACTTGCCGCTTCCCTCGGGGAAGACGTCGTGACCCACCATAACAGGTCTGTACTTGCCGCTTCCCTCGAGGAAGACGTCGTGACCCACCATAACAAGTCTGTACTTGCCGCTTCCCTCGGAGAAGACGTCGTGCCCACCATAACAGGTCTGTACTTGCCGCTTCCCTCGGGGAAGACGTCGTGACCCACCATAACAGGTCTGTACTTGCCGCTTCCCTCGGAGAAGACGTCGTGACCCACCATAGCAGGTCTGTACTTGCCGCTTCCCTCGGGGAAGACGTCGTGACCCACCATAACAGGTCTGTACTTGCCGCTTCCCTCGGAGAAGACGTCGTGACCCACCATAACAGGCTTGTACTTACCGCTTCTCTCGGAGAAGAATACCTAATGCTCGAGGTCGTCACTGGCGGATCCATCTCCCAATATGGGGGAGGGGGGGTTAATTTCACTGGGGGCCTCCATATGACCTATAAGGTACCCCCATTTTTCCCTTTGCGGACTTGGGTTATTTTTTTTCTCGCTATGCTATTCTTACGTGTAAGGACGTTTCAATTAAGTGCAAGAATAAAATTGATGGATATTTGCCTCGAAATATCTCAATTTTTGTCATTTTGCATGCTATTTTATATACAAATTAGTTATTCGCTAATACCTTTTGACTGAATAAAGCTAGAAGGTCACGGTAAACGTCATTTTGTTGTTATCATCAAGACACGTTGAATGCTGTGCAGCATGACTTCTTTCTGACATTTGATGACCTTGACCTTAGGCCAAGGTCACGGCGCAAGGTCACCTTTCCAAATTTGTCCTGCACGGTGATGATGTATATCTTTGAACTTGTCTTGAAGATAGGAATTCATTGGTATTAAAATAATTGCGCGATCTTTGATGATTTTAAAGCAAACTGAGATATTTTCGGGCTTTCTTTACACCAAGAAGGAACTTGTGAAGTTACTATTCGACATTAAAATTAAAATGAATGTTGCCATTGACGATCAGGCGTTATTTAAGCACAATCGAATTGCTCGCAACAAGACAAGTTTTAACATATATAACACCGCCACATAGGCCACAATTGGAAACCTAACCATGAACCTTGACATTTACCTTAGGTGAAGGTCACCAAATGTTAGAAAGAGGTCATACTGATATCATTAAACGCGTATTGACGAAAATAACAAAATTGTGTCCATTTTACCTTTTTATCTGTATTTAGTCAAAAATTATTGGAGAATAAATCTTTGACAAAAAGAACATATAAAATGACCAAATTTAGCATGTTTTAAGACAAATAACTATCTTTTTTCTGTTTGAACGACACTTATTTACACTTAACAATAATAAAATTAAAATAGGAAATACATTTGGCTTTGGTATCCAAAAAAAATATTCAAAATACAAAACAAAAATATTATCTTTGAAATTTAAGGTCAAGGTCATTAAATGTCAGGGAGGTCATGCTTCAGAGCATTCAACTCGTCTTGATGAGAACAACAAAATGACGTTTACCGTATCATTCTAGTTTTATTCAGTTAAAAGTTATTAGCGAATAGCATATTTTGTATATATAAAATAGCATGTAAAATGAAAAAATTTGAGATATTTGGAGGCAAATATTTCTCAATTTTGTTTTCTCTCACTTAATTAACACGTCCTTACACATAAGAATAACATAGCGAAAAAATAGAAACACGTTTGAGATAAGGTATCCAAAAAAGTTGCACAATTTCGAAAACGTACTAAATTTTGAAATTTTCGAACGTGAAAACAATGAACACCACCATGTTATAAAACAGCTCATGGCCATTCTAATGGCATATGATACATCTATATTGCTTCCTAAATTACCCGCCATATGGGCTGACAAAGATTGACCTGCACCGTGACCTTATAAAATTGCCCGAGGCAATATCTCCTGAACCACTGATTGCATTGGAATACAACTTTCACAGCTCACTTAAGCGCCCATGTTACTCCATATACCAATTTTGGCCATAATCGGTGACATGACGGTGTCATTTTTCACTTTGTTTTTGTCGATTTGTCGTGGAATGCCCTGCAGCTACAAAAAGAAAACATTGGACATTTTTTACTGAATTATGTGTTCCACTGGGCGCTTCCACAGGTCAACCGAGGTCACTGACCTCAGATGACCTGACATGATCTTTTTGGAATTTGGTAGTTTTTAGGACATTTTGTGACGCTGATTGCGAATTTGGCACCCATTAAGCATTATGATATGCTCATACACGATTCTAGCTCGATACAATTCAATGTATATGCATTTACAATTTTGATGACCTTTTGGTAATTGACATGGCCTCAGAGGTCACATAATGACTCAAAACCTTAAAATCGGATATCAACGGCTTCCTCTTGTCACAAGCAACACGCTCGTCTTTGAATCGTAGCTCTAGCTCAATTAGGGGCGACACGCTAGGGGGGTCGTATCACCCCCCTACCCGAACACGTAGTGATTTTGCCCTACTCGGGAGAGGGTTAACATGGGACCATGTTAGGGATGGATGAAAATTACAAATTTTGAATTACCTACAATAAAACAAATACAAAAAAAACAGTGAAAATAAATACAAATTAAATAAAATTATTGTTTTAATTAAAATTACAAACAAATTCATGTTTTTTTTTGGGGGGGGGGGCATCAGCCAATGCTAAGGGGCCCACTTCTGTTAGCCCCTCCCCCCCCCCCCCGTCGCAAAATAATCCTGGCTGCGCCCCTGCTTGAAATGCGTCATTCGTCATTGAAATGCGAATATCACAGACTGCCGGGTTCCCTTGAAATGCGTCATTTAGGGAGCGTGTCTCTTTCAAGTCTAGAGACACGCTCGTGTGTCGTGAGTGTGTCTACTGTTTTGGAATGTCAAAAATATTTCGCATATACGGTAAGTATCTATTGGTTTGATTGTTGGATACGATGAAATTCACATCTGTAGCACCTTCAGTTGAATTTTCACTTATATTGTTTTTTGCTTATTTTTTGTTTGTTTCGATATCGATAAAACGATCGCCACGAGAAGGAAACCAGAGGCAAGAAGATGTTATGTAAAACAACGCACCTAAGACAATACACAATCGATACGGACAATGTTAAAGGGAATATTGACCTTTTCCACACGAAATGGGGTTAGCACTTGAAATGGGAAGAAGCACTCAACTTATAAGTCGATCCAATCCCATTTTGCATACAAATGTCCCTAGCCGAAGTTATTTCAAGTTAAAGTTGATAAGCGTTCCACGCTTATAACTATCGGTACTCAGCAAGTACTTGGTAACGAATTCAATGTCCGAGCTAAAATTAGCCTGCCTCACTAAATTCATTAAATTCACTATATCTCGAGAGAAACAAAAATGACGAAATTGCTTCATTTTTGTACAAAAGGTGTCAAAATTATGCCCGAAAAGGTGCTGAAAGTTTGGCGTCGATATCTTCATTAGTTGTTGAGATATTTATAATATTCCTAAGGGGGGCTAAACAAACAAAAAAACAGTGACTCGCGGGTTAAAGGCAGTGTGCCTACTCACATCGCTTATTTGGGGGTTATTGACACTGGTTTATAGAACAGAATTTTCTTAATTGAAACATGCCTTTCATTTTTCCAGATTCACACTAGTTGCTGATATAGTTGCTGACCACAGGAACTGGCTGGTAGCAAAAACGTATCGGGTAGACCCCAGAGGGCTTCCGCTACTAGAAGTACTACAACTATCAATTAAACTGCGAGCATATCATTAGCGTCGGCCAATAGCCTTTGGACAAAACAATTCGTGCGCGCTGATAGCAGCAGCTGAACAGTACCGTATGTCCCCTACTCGCAACGCTTGAGGGCAATTTTTCGACGAAGATATCAATTTAGAGCTACGAAACTTGTACAAGTTCACAGTGGCAAGAACATCCTGTGCAAAACTTGCCTCTCTATCTTGCATGATTTGACCGTAATTTGATTGTCTTCCCTCTGATTATAGTGGCGATCGTTCCATCGATATCGAAACAAAAAATAAGCAAAAAGAATATAAGTGAAAATTCAACTAAAGAGGCTCCAGATGTGAATGTTATCGTATCCAGCAATCAAACCAATAGCTACTTACCGTATGATTTTTGTTGTTGACATTCTTGAACAGTAGGCACACTCCCTTTAATGTGTGACATAATTCTCTTTTCTGCAAGGTCAATGCAATGTAGTCTTTATTGCTTATATTTTAACGTCAAATTCAGCCACGGAATAAAATATCCGCAACCGTAACCTCGTGCAACCATAACCGCCCGTAACCAGGCCGTATTTTAAGGGATTTTGACTGGGGTGGCAACTCGGCGATCAGGGGCGCCATCGCTCAAGGGGCGGGGGGGGGGGGGGGGCGCCATCGCCAAAAACGCCAAGGGGATCCAACCTCTCTCCGTGGGGATCTTTTTGTGGCAAAAAGGTACCCCTATTTATTTTTCTCGACGGATTTGGACGGTCATCTTATTTTTTGGTATTCGAGCTTAAGAAATTCACGTAAAAAAAATATATTTTGTTGATTTTTTCCCGATTTTGTTTTTGTTTTGGGGGGGCGGGGGGAGGAGGGTCAAAAACACAAAATTTCGAACTCCGAGATAGCCATGTTGAAGAGAATGTCATTTCCTTTCTTGTGACGTTTTTTTGCAATTTGCTTCAAAACTTTATTTCCTACGATTGTTCAAACATTTATCGTTTTTCCACCCAAAATGCCATGACATGACGTCATTAAAACATGATGATCTCCGAAAACACCGCATCAATTTCATTGGATTTTGGTGTGAAGACGCAACATTGATGCAGCATAAGGTACTAAGCGTTTAACGTTGATATCTATTATAGTTTTAAAGTTATATAGAAAATCCGGGAGGGGGGCAGATTCTGCCCCCCCCCCCTCCCCACAGTGGGGCGCGGGTTAAGTGGCACCGGGGCTGCTTGAATTGCATCAGTGATCAGGTGCGCTGTTTTGTCTATCATTGCAAGAAAGGAATACCTACATAGAAACTTCAAATTCAATCACGGGAGAAAAAAACTTCCGTTTTCATCATGAAGTTTTCTCCTAAGATTTTCCTAAGGTTTTAAACGTTCAGTGCAGGGAACGCGCGGGGGGAGGGCATCTTGTATCATGGTAAGTATGGATAGGTAACTCCGCCCACTTTCTATTGTTATCCGCGACCACTCGCAGCCGCTGCCGTTTCCCGTACTACAAAAAGGACAGCTAGTATACCGCCCGTCCCGTGGTAGGTCGGAACGCCGAGACGGCCGACCCGTCGCATGGTTTCTCACCTTCCGGTGATTGTGGGATGAACCAAATTAGGTTTAAATGCATTCGGGAAGCTCTCACAAGCACTTATGACATGTTGGTTCCAGATGGACATCATGCCTGGTAATCTGTGCCCATATATGTAGGAACGTCCACATGGTAGGCCGTTTCCCGTACTACAAAACGACAGCTAGTACCGCTCTGTGGTCGCTAAATCGCGTATGAATCGCTAAATCGCGTACATCGCGTATGCACGCTTGTATTGAATGCCTCTCCCAGATTCCTGTGGGGGAGGGGGACATTTACCCCTAATACCCCCCTGGATCCGCCAGTGCCATCAAATACCGCCAAGGAGAGCCTCTGCCAGACACTTAATGGAATTCATTTTCCCATTTTCCACATTTGTATAAGCAATTGCGAAAGGTGTGTCATGCCGCGAAGCGGAGCGAAATTTTCCGGTTTTTGACTGTGGATAGCTGGATTTGTACTGCTGCAAACACAATTTTTACGATTTTACGATAAATTAGGAACGCGCGGGGGGGGCATACTTGTACTGAATGCCCCCCTTATTCTTGTGGGGTGGGGGAGATTTGCCCCTGCTGCCCCCCCCCCCCCTGGATCCGCCAGTGGTCTGGCCTTTAGCCGCAAAGAAGCAAATAAAGAAAGAACAGTACGTGTTATTAATTTAGCAGAACGTTGAGTCAAACACACACCGTCATGTAGCACCGTAAATCAAACACCGTCATGTAGCAAAAGAAAAGTATGAATGTAAACAAATGCAATAATGGCGCGGCGCCGCAAAACACGGCAGAAATAGCGCAAGCAAATCAAAGCATAATGTAAACAAGCGCCACACAACACCAGTAACACCACCTGTGATTGAACTTGCACAAAACTGACGACGAACAAAAAAGGATATCAGGATATCTTTAAGACACTTCTGAGTTATGTAACAAAGTAAAACTATTTATTTCGGTTTCTCATGTTTACGACCATCTACAGTCACCAGGGGCGCAAACCTTCAGAAAGGGGAGGGGGGGCAAGCCAGGCAAGCCAGGCAAGCCAGGCAAGCCAGGCAAGCCAGGCAAGCCAGGCAAGCCAGGCAAGCCAGGCAAGCCAGGCAAGCCAGTCAGTCATGGTGGACCCCTGGGAAAGAGACCTCCAAAAAATCCCCTGGATATGCAAAACTCTACGGATTTCGACCACTTTATTTTGTGAGGCCCTTTAAAAATATCAACTTTTGAGTAGCTGGATTGGACCAGGACCCTCAGAACGGGGGTGGCAATTGCTTCTGAGGAGGGGGCGGCATTTGATTCTGGGGACGCCTATTGTCCGGTTTATATAGCGTCTGTTCTGCTCCATGGAGGCGGCATTTGCTAATGGGCAATGGGCATTTGTCCAATTTAGAGGTCGCCTGTTTTACCCCGTGGGGGCGGGATTTGCTTATTGTCCGGTAGGGCCCCTGTTCTGCTCCATGGGGGCAGCATTTGCTTCTAGTGGCGCCTATCCTGTTCCTAAGTCGCCATTTACTTCTAGGAGTGCTAATTGTCCGATTCCCAGGACTGCCTGTCAGTGGCGTTCGCAGAAATTCACAAAGGACCAGGTCATTGCCTTGAGGCCTGAGGGGCGCCACCCGATCGACAGGGGCGCCATCATTATTTGCACACAAAAATACAGGGGGGGGGGGGGGGTGGCAGCTCTCCTTCCGCCCCGTGCGGAAGGAGAGCCCCCCCCCCCCCCCCCCCCACACACACACCCCTGTCACTAGCCGGAGGGGCGCCGTCACTGGCCAGGGGCGCGTCACGGGCGGAGAGGGGCGGTCACTAGTCGGAGGGGCGCCGTCACTGGCTGGAGGGGCGCCGTCACTGGTCGGAGGGGCGCCGTCACTAGCCGGAGGGGCGCCGTCACTTGCCAGAGGGGCGTCGTCACTTGCCAGAGGGGCGCCGTCACTATCTGGAGGGGCGTGCGCTCCGGTATCCCGTTCCCGTATCCCATTCCCGTATCCAGTTCCCGTATCCAGTTCCCGTATCCAGTTCCCGTATCGAGTTCCCGTATCCAGTTCCCGTGTCCCGTATCCCGTTCCCGTATCCCGTTCCCGTATCCCGTATCCCGTTCCCGTATCCCGTTCCCGTATCCCGTTCCCGTATCCCGTTCCCGTATCCCGTTCCCGTATCCCGTTCCCGTATCCCGTTCCCGTATCCCGTTCCCGTATCCCGTTCCCGTATCCCGTTCCCGTATCCCGTATACCGTTCTCGTATCCCGTTCCTATATCCCGTTCCCGTATCCCGTTCTCGTATCCCGTTCCCGTATCCCGTTCTCGTATCCCGCTCCCGTATCCCGTTCCCTATCCTGTTCCCGTATCCTGTTCCCGTATCGCGTTCCCGTATACCGTTCCGTATCCCATTCCCGTATCCCGTATCCCGTTACCGTATCCAGTTCCCGTATCCCGTTCCCGTATCCAGTTCCCGTATCCTGTTCCCGTATCCCGTTTCCGTATCCCGTTACCCTATCCCGTTCCCGTATCCCGTTCTCGTATCCCGTTCTCGTATCCCGTTTCCGTATTCCGTTCCCGTATTCCGTTCCCGTATTCCGTTCCCGTATTCCGTTCCCGTATCCCGTTCCCGTATCCCATATCCTGTTCCCGTATCCCATTCCCGTATCCCATTCCCGTATCCCATTTCCGTATCCCATTTCCGTATCCCATTCCCGTATCCCATTCCCGTATCCCATTCCCGTATCCCATTCCCGTATCCCATTTCCATATCCCATTCCCGTATCCCATTCCCGTATCCCATTCCCGTATCCCATTCCCGTATCTCATTCCCGTATCCCATTCCCGTATCCCATTCCCGTATCCCGTTGCCGTATCCTTTTCCAGTATCCCGTATCGCGCTCCCACTCCAGTCCCCGTTCCCGTATCCCGTTTCCGTATCTTGTTTCCGTATCCCATTCCCGTATCACGTTCTCGTATCACGTTCCTGTATCACGTTCCCGTATCCTGTTCCCGTATCCCGTTCCCGTATCCCGTTCCCGTATCCCGTTCCCGAATCCCGTTCCCGTATCCTGTTCCCGTATCCCGCTCCCGTATCCCGCTCCCGTATACCGCTCCCGTATCCCGCTCCCGTATCCCGCTCCCGTATCCCGCTCCCGTATCCCGATCCCGTATCTTATTCCCGTATCTAGTACACCGTTCCGATATCTCCTTACCATATCTAGTTACCGCATCTCATTCCCGTATCCTGTTCCCGTATCTCGTTCCAGCATCCCTTTCTCGTACCCAGTTTCCGTATCTTGTTGCCGTATTTCGTTCCCATATCTTCTTACCGTATCTCGTTCCCGTGTCGCAGTCTCTGACAAAACATTTTAGCGGTTTACATGCCTGAAATATGTCAACCGGCTTCAACAAAATCTCCCCGGGAGGGAGGTGCGACGTCTGCTAGTCATGCGCTCATTGATGAATTTGACTGCGGCAGTGTCAGTTTTGGGCAAACTTAAACGATGCTATTTTATTCGACGCAATTATTTCGCAACGTTAGCGTCGGTAGTCGTTTACGTTTGACTTCAGCATAAGTTACCTATGAGCGATTTACTTAATATTTTTGGTGGATATTTGTCAGCAAGAACGGCGCTATCCGTCTGTGTAAATTTGCCGGTCAAGTTTGTCCTCGTTTTGGGTGTTACGGCGGTGTGAAGGATTCAATTGTCCAAAAATATTGCATTTCAACTTCAACTCCAAAATATTAGTCACACAGCTTTGAGTAACACATATAATTTGAAGACGGTCGCTGCGCCTGCAAAATGGTTGCCCGGTTCAGCCTTCTACGTCGAACGGTTTCCGAGCACTAATTTAAATCCTGAATATGCCAATTGTATCATGAAAGTGGTCACAACTTTTCACGTGGCACGCGCATCGCTATGGACGACATCCTATACACAAGGCCAATCGATTATCTATCACATAGTGTTGCTCGCATACTTCTGCGACTCTCGGTTGCCGAGCAAGCGGCCGGGGAACCGGGCGAAACTTGCCCGTTTTTCGCGATTTCCGAATGACTCGTTTCCCATGTTAAACGAATGGCGCACGCGTGCACGCGCCGACGCCGCACCTTCAGTCTTTTTAAGCTGAAAATGTAATACGACCTGTTGAATCACGGGACCCTTAAGTCCTGAAAAAATCACCCTCATAACTCATCAGACGGCTGCACAGGAACCGATTTAGGGCGTCACTCCGGCGGCGGCGGCGGCGGCGGCGGGTCATCTTTTAGGATTTACTAGATGGCCTTTATTGCGCGATGCGCAATTTATATAGCCAGCTTATTTATATATGCTAGCCGTTTCCAGTGTCCCGTATTCGGTATTCAGTATTCCGTATTCATTATTCCGTATTTCGTATTCCGTATTCCGTATCCCGTTCCCGTTCCCGTATCCCGTTCCCGTATCCCGTTCCCGTATCCCGTTCCCGTATTCCGTTCCCGTATCCCGTTCCCGTATCCCGTTCCCGTATCCTGTTCCCGTATCCTGTTCCCGTATCCCGTTTCCCCGTTCCTGTATCCCGTTACCGTATCCCGTATCCCGTTCCCGTATTCCGTTCCCGTATTCCGTTCCCGTATTCCGTTCCCGTATTCCGTTCCCGTATTCCGTTCCCGTATTCCGTTCCCGTATTCCGTTCCCGTATTCCGTTCCCGTATTCCGTTCCCGTATTCCGTTCCCGTATTCCTTTCCCGTATTCCGTTCCCGTATTCCGTTCCCGTATTCCGTTCCCGTATTCCGTTCCCGTATTCCGTTCCCTGTTCCCGTATCCCGTATCTCGTTCCCGTATCCCATCATGTCTTTTCGCTTCGCGGATCCCAGATAAGTCCCTGAACACGAACAGGTCGGAAGGGCGTTGAAAAGGTCGGAGGGGCCCTGATGATCTGAGGAGACCCTGGGCCTTTCAACAGTAAGAATGCAGTTGTCCAGGGAATAAAACTCAAAATTTTCGCGCCGCTCCACGGCGCAATTTAACTACAAAGTCAATCATATGCGGGTTAGAAAAAATAGGCCCGTTTCTCGGTGCATTTATGTGTTATGTTGCTACTTTCTTATATAATTGGGCAAAATAGTTCACTTTAGCACTTTTTTACCGCACTTTTGAACGCACAATATATAATTGTTAGAGGTCCGCACCATACGCAATGTGACGCATTGATGAGAAATCATATCCATGGCATTAGATTCAAAATTTTCGCGCCATTCCGCGGCGCAAGTTGTTTAAGTATATTGTAATTGAGCTTAAATTATATTCCAAGTTGTTATAGCTGATTCCAAATTGGTGTAGCTGGTTCCAAAGTTTATATGGCAGTTTCCTAACTCCAGCTCCTACAAGTTGGTATGGCCCATGTCATACCTGTCACACTGCATTTTCCAATCTGTAACGTGCCTTTTCATCCGTTGTGTTTCGCCCTTTCAACGCTTGGGAAGGGGCCCTTTCAACGCTCGGGAAGGGACACTTTCGAGTCGCCGCCGCCGCCCCCCCCCCCCTTCCCCTGTATGAAATCATGGCTACGTGCTTGGCCCCTGGGCATGTCGGAGAGGCCCCTGAGCAGGGGCTCCGCCACAGAGGAGGACGGGGGGACGTGTCCCCTCCAACATTTTCTGATTTTAACATTACGCCTATGGGCGTTGCATGGAAAGAATCGACTTCAGAATGCCTCCGCCCCCCCCCCCCCACACACACACACACACACACACTTTCGGAAGGTGGCTGCGCCCTTGCCCCTGAGCATGTCGGCAGGGTGACAAAGCCGCCAGTGCAGTCCCTGGCCAGGTCGGAAGGACCTCTGAAAAGGCCGAATGGGCCCCTTGACACACAAGAGGGGCTTCTTGGAAGGTCAGAGGAGTCCCTGGTCAGACCGGAAGAGCCGAAAGCACGTAGAGATCCCAGATGAAGATTAAATACAAAGACGACTTATTCCAAAATAAAAATATTGAAATTGGAGCTTTCGGGTATATTGTAACACCCTTCGTGGGGGTGTTACAATATACCCGAAAGCTCCGATTTGATTTTTTCTTGTAGACTAAGCCCTCTTTGTATTTAATACATATCACCCACTCCACATCATGTCTTTTCGCGGATCCCAGATGAGTCCCGGAACAGGTTGGAAGGGCGTTGAAAAGGTCGGAGGCCCCCTAGACGATCTGAAGGGACCCTGAGCCTTTCAACAGTAAGAATGCAGTTGTCCAGGGAATACGACTCACAATTTTCCCGCCGCTCCGTGGCGCAATTTGTTTAAGAGTTCCAGGTATTGAGCTTAAACACAAATATTCCAAGTGGGTATAGCTGATTCCAAATTGGTGTCGCTGGTTCCAAAGTTGATATGGCAGTTTGCTAACTCCAGCTCCTAAAAGTTGGCATGGCACATACCATTCCTGTCATACTGCATTTTCCATCCTTATAACGTGCCTTTTCATCCGTTGCGTTTGCCCTGTCAACGCTTGGAAAGGGGCCATTTCAACGCTCGGGAAGGGGTCCTTTCGAGGCTCCCCCCTGGACGAAATCCTGACTACGTGCCTGTCTGAGATGATAGCACCGACAGAAAATGTGATGACTAGTAAATTCCTTCCGGTAACTAGTGTACTATAGTAAACATCCTTCGTACATGTCGCAAGAAATGAAAAAGTTATAGTTGATAACTTAGTCACATTGAGTAAAAACATGAATTGTGTGACGCCAAAATGCCACTTGAAAATACAGGCTGTGAATCACAGCCTTATGAGCCTAAACACAGCCTGTGATGCTCTATTTAAAGTGTTCAAGTTTTATCATAAGTAAATGGTAACCCGTGCGGGAACGAGAAAGACGGAAATTATATTAAATATATATTACATTGTATTGCGGGCTGGGTGGGCCCTTTTGGCCAAGGGCTCTTTTTCTGGAAAAGCTGCCCCCCCCCCAACCGAAAATATGTGGCGCTGGCCCTGCTGTAACGTGAGTGGCAATTGCGTGAGGCATTTTGTGCATTTTAATTAGTGGCGGTTTTGTATTTACCAAATACAGGAAAGTTTCATTTGATTAATTGGTCTCTCGCTGTTGGGGTCCAGGAAGGTGATGTAACAACAGCTATGCGCGAGTGGTCTACTGGGTGTGTCACGGGGTGGTGACGTCACGGTCACGGCATCGATACGTGCCACCCCGCGACACCAGCGCCTCTGGTGGACGGAGATGAAGACACGGATAGGAGGAGGATGGGCGATGAGCAGCAGACACCAGTCGGCCTCAGATCGGAACGAGGGGCGGAAACGGCTCCCCAACAGCCCAGGTGAGGTACCGACCAGACAGGCTGGTCACTTTTTACATCACTAGGTATGTATGTAAGAAGATTTGGTAAATGATCGTACTATTGATAGCCAAGTAAAGTAATATCTAATTAATAACCATTCGCTCAAACATAGATTTTAACAAATCGCTGTTTGTATCGGGTATAAGTGCAGTCACAGGAGCTCCGCCACGGGAGAGGGTGGGACGTGATCCCCCACTGTTGAGCCAGTGGTGGATTATACCCCTATTTTTCCTGACCAAAAATACATATTTAATATTTAGTTGTAATCATTTTTTACCCCCTCGCCATCCCCCACTCAACAACTTTTCGTTGACAGCGGCCATTCTCGGCTTCCCTGGGAATTCCATTTTTAACCCGCGCCCCGCTGGGCCTCTAAGTTTTCCGCACCCTGCTGGGGGGGGGGGGAGGGGGGGGGGGGGAGGGTCCTCACATATGAAGAGTAGGCGGAATAAAACAAATACACTATTCGATAGCTCGTCAAAAATGATGTGAAAAATATTACGGTCATTTTCTTGGCTCAGGTCCATATTGATGTCGTCAAAGGTAAAATTTCCCATTTTAGGACTTCGCTCCAGAAACCCCCAAATATCTCAGAAACTATGATAGTTAGGGATAGTTAGGGAACAAACTAAGAGGGTACCCAGGCTTAAAAAACTCGTATTCGTCGCGTCGAGGGGGGGGGGGGGGTCCTCACATATGAAGAGTAGGCGGAATACAAAAAAAACACTATTCGATAGCTCGTCAAAAATGATGTGAAAAATATTACGGTCATTTTCTTGGCTCAGGTCCACATTGATGTCGTCAAAGGTAAAATTTCCCATTTTAGGACTTCGCTCCAGAAACCCCCAAATATATCAGAAACTATGATAGTTAGGGATAGTTAGGGAACAAACTAGAGGGTACCCAGGCTTAAAAAACTCGTATTCGTTGCCATGAACAAACGGGAAAAAAATCGAAAGCTCTTGAAACATGAAACCGCGGCTGGTGTCCTCAAATTTGATCTCAGGTCAATAGTTTAGGCTCATAAAGAAGACGCCTGAAACCGGTCGTTACTGGGAGTTAGACTGTGCCGCAACATCTAATTGTAATGCGGAACAGCCTACATTAGTCCACTGAACTGGTTGATCTGATCATCAGATCAACCAGTTCAGTTGCACACAAGTGTGCCCGGTCTCAAATGTGCATTTCTTGCTTTGCACTCTTATTTTCTAGTGGAGTAGAACTTGTGCTAGGAAATTGGTAACATAATAGGCGCACATAGACTGCACAACTCACCCGGTCCGGCAGGCTTGAGCCGGTCCAGCGCTCGCTTTTTGGCCGCTGTCTATAATTATCCGTATCAGCTATGTTGCTAAGGTGATGGCATTGGGACAAGTGGACCGTGTCCAACAGGCTGTCTCACCTTCAACGTAATTTTAAGAATCTGTATTTGCGCTGTTTTCCCGAGCGTATGCTCATGTAAAGAAAATGTGAGGATTTAATGTTTATGGATTCTACCGGTGATGAGTATTTTCAATAGGTCTTCAGTTACATTTGTGCTACGAGCGAGCGCGAAGGTCGAAGGACGGCACGAAGCGCTCGCTCGTCCTTCGACCTTCCGTAGTGTAAGGGAAAAATATGAATATGAGCGGCCCGACCCGGCCCGGCCCCGCCCGTGGCGACGCTTTTGAGAAGCTAATATCTCTGCAATGGCAAGTTCAGTTGACAAGCGAGCTTCTTTGATGAGCAGCCCCATCTAACCTACCCTGTTTGAGACCAGTGCCGACTCACATAGGTGACTACCACTGCGTGTGCCGCGTGCCGCGTGAGGGGTGTTGAAAAGTGTTTCCTCGCAAAAACCCCGCAACGGCTGGGCAGATTGTGTGCAAATTTGGTGTGTGGTTAGATACCCCTCAGCCACTACTTTCCCAAAAGTCAGGGGTGGGTTGCCTCTGCACGTGCGCACCTTTTTTGTATCTCATAAACTACTTGCCCGATCGAGTTGAAATTCGCCATACATTTCCTTCGCGATCGCTCGTTCATCGCAAACTACGGCGCCTTACTGGTTTTAGACTTTAGGGTATCGTAACAGTGAATGGCAAATCCAGGATTCGATCATGGGATTGAGGCCGCTACGCATCAATAGTAATCCCTCAGACTTGCCCCCCCCCCCCTCGGCCTCGGTGGAGCCTACCTCAAATCATCGGGTCCTTAGTCCTTGGTTAGGTTAAAATGGACTCTCTGTAGTCGATTTTGACACTGTAATTCAGAATAGCTGTGGAAAATGGAAATGGCGACACCAATTTTAAATTTGAAAGGACTTTCAAATGCTCGAATAGGCCTCTCAATACTAAAATTGAGTCCCTATGGATCAGAATGAGCCTCTTCACACCAAAATGGGCCCTCTGGCAGGCACGTATCCAGGATTTCGTACGGGGGGAGGGGGCGGCGCCTCGAAAGGCCCTTTATTCCCGAGCATTGAAAGGGCCCCCTTCCCAAGCGTTGAAAGGGCCCCCTTCCCAAGCGTTGAAAGGACCAAACAAAACGGATGAAAAGGCACGTTACAAGGATGGAAAATGCAGTATGACAGGTATGGCATGGGCCATACCAACTTTTAGGAGCTGGAGTTAGCAAACTGCCATATCAAATTTGGAACCAACGACACCAATTTGGAATCAGCTATACCAACTGCGGCGCGAAAATTTTGAGCCTTATGCTCTGGATATGCTTTCTCATCAATGCGTCTCATTGCGTATGGTGAGGACCTCTAAAAATGTAATTTTCCTTTTAAAAGTGCGGTTAAAAAAAGTGTTAAAGTGAACTATTTTGCCCAATGATATAGGAAAGTAGCAACATAACACAAAAATGCGCCGAGAAACGGGCCGATTTTTTATTGATGACCCGCATATATTTGAATTTGTAGTTCAATTGCATTTTGAGTTTTATCCCCTGGACAACTTACTGTTGAAAGGCCCAGGGTCTCTTCAGATCGTCTAGGGGCCCCTCCAACCTTTCCAACGCCCTTCCGACCTGTTCAGGGACTCATCTGGGATCCGCGAAAAGACATGATGTGGAGTGGGTGATATAAATTAAATACAAAGAGGGTTTACTCTACAATACAAATTAAAATCGAAGCTTTCAGGTATATTGTAACACCCTGACCAAGGGTGTTACAATATACCCGAAAGATCACCTTTTAATATTGTTCTTGTGAAGTAAGTCCTCTTTGTATTTAATCTTCATCTGGGATCTTATTATATTTAATCTTCATCTGGGATGAATGAGCGAGCGCGAAGGAAATGTATGGTGAATTTCAACTCGATAGGGCAAGTAGTTTCTTAGATACAAAAAAAAGTGCGCACGTGCGCACGTGCAGAGGCAAATTTCCCTGACTTGTGGGAAAGAGGCGGCTGAGAGGTCCCTAACCACACACTGAATTTGAACACAATCGGCTCAGCCGTTTCTGAGATATAGAATAGGGGTGTGCACGTGTGCACGTGCAGAGGCACCCCGCCCCTGGGGGTGCACTCCGCCCCTGACTTGTGGGAAAGTGGCGGCTGAGAGGTCCCTAACCACACACCATATTTGAACACAATCGGCTCAACCGTTGCAGAGTTTTTGCGAGGAAACACTTTCCAACACCCTTCACATGGCACGTGCCACGCGCAGTGGTAGTCACCCACATGAGTGATCACCGATCTCAAACAAGGTAGGTTGGATGGGGCTGCTAAGCAAAGAAGTCCGCTTATCAATCGGACGTGTGGTTGCAGAGATATAAGCTTCTCAAAAGTGTCGCCACGGGTCGGGTCGGGTCGGGCCGGGCCGGGCCGGGCCGCTCATATTCAGATTTTTCCCATATACCACGGAAGAACGAGCCAGCGCTTCGTTTTTATTACTCGTAATAAAAGAGCCACTTTTTCCAAAACAATCAGCAAACAGTGGAAAAAGTGGCAATGAAATCTGAGGTTCATGTATGCACCCAACGACGACCTATTTAGTGTCGGCGATTTGTTCGCCATCAAAAGAACAATGCCTTCAACAATGCCTTCACAAGAAAGAAAGGCGCCAGATATGTCACGCCCGATATAGAGAAGGATCATACCGTTCGTCGCCATATATAAGTGCATATATTTAAATTTCCAAAAATGTAAATATCGAAAAATACAAAGTTGTGATTTCACTTTTAAATTGAGACGCAATCAATTTCATACCATATATATGTCATAAGATAACGCAGAAAAATAAATCAAAAGGTCAATATTTCCCTTTAACAAGAAACAACCGCACATCAATTTTGGGACACCTTCACCTTCACCATTCGATCCGCCTGAACTCTGTATTTATATCTCGCCACCAGGATGCAGGAGAACGACGGCCAGTCGTCCGGCGCGTCTCTGGTTACCCTGGTGACCGTGGTAACCGGCGCTGACGTAGTAACGTCACCCGGCCCGTCACCTCCGCCGCCGGAGGCGCCGCCGCTGATGACGGAGGGGGACACGTCACTGATGACGGACGGTGAAACGACACTGATGACGGACGGTGAAACGTCACTGATGACGGACGGTGACACGTCACTGATGACGGACGGTGAAACGTCACTGATGACGTTGGCTGAGGACGAGCAGACAGGGGACGGCGGAGTGACGCTGGTCGCCTCTGAGCCCGTCTGGGCCATGTCGGCACCCAACCAGCCGACCAGCAAACTAGCTGTCAGGTGAGGCAGATGAGAAACTTATAAGAAACTAATCTGAAAGCTTTTTACGAAGTCCCAATACCTGCAGCGATAATTACACGCGTTCTCAGATGAAGCAAAAAAATCACAGAAATCGAACGACCTGGTAAACAGTTCTCTGCCGTCTATTGATCGTGTTTGCCGATAGCGATACCAATTCTGAATAGTGAATTACTTTCCCAGGTACTCCGAGGCAATAAACCATCCGGACACCCTCCAGCCGATGGATTGGTGTTTGATTTGCTCGGTTATTGTTCGTGGTAATGGTTCGTTTATAGCGGTCTGTGTAGGCGGAGATACCGGCTGGTAATTGGTATGTTGGTAATCAACTTCAACGGTTCTGGTTGGTTGTTATGTAACGCTGGTTACATTTCTTCGTGCTGGAACTACGGCTAAATTTACCACCTCTCAGCACCTGAGCCCGGGCGGGCCCGGCCACGTTAGCACGAGTACCGTCGGTCATGTTTCAGGAAGCGAAATCATAAACACACCAGCGGGCCATTTTCACACATGCCACTTCGCACCGCTTCACCTCTTAACACCACTGCCGGAAAAGCCAGTGCCCGACGATCGGGACTGCGGGGCGATGGCCTCTGAACTCTCGGAATACCGGCCAGCTGAAGACGGTGACAGCCCGCGAGCAGACTGGGAGGGACCACCCAGGACCCCAGACAGGGAAGGGGTACCCGCCGGAGGGCGGCCGACGCAGGCGGAAGTAACGGCGAGACAGCAACAGTAGGTAGCAGAGGGGGAGTCGCACCGTCAGGAGGGAGAGAGGCAGTCGCACCGTCAGGAGGGCCAGGGGCGGTCGCACCGTCAGGAGAGACAGGAGCAGTCGCGCCATCAGGAGGGCCAAGAACAGTCGCACTGTCAGGAGGGCCAGGAGCAGTCGCGCCGTCAGGAGGGCCAGGAGCAGTCGCGCCGTCAGGAGGGACAGAAGCAGTCGCACCGTCAGGAGGGTCAGGAGCAGTGGCGCCGTCAAGAGGGCCAGGAGCAGTCACGCCGTCAGGAGGGACAGGAGCAGTCACGCCGTCAGGAGGGCCAGGAGCAGTCGCGCCATCAGGAGGGCCAGGAACAGTCGAGCCATCAGGAGGGCTAAAAGAGTCGCACCGTCAGGAGGGCCAGGGGCGGTCGCGCCGTCAGGAGGGACAGGAGCAGTCGCACCGTCAGGAGGGCCAAGAACAGTCGCACCGTCAGGAGGGCCAGGAGCAGTCGCGCCGTCAGGAGGGCCAGGAGCAGTCGCGCTATCAGGAGCGCCAGGAGCAGTCGCGCCGTCAGGAGGGCCAGGAGCAGTCGCGCCGTCAGGAGGGACAGAAGCAGTCGCACCGTCAGGAGGGTCAGGAGCAGTGGCGCCGTCAAGAGGGCCAGGAGCAGTCACGCCGTCAGGAGGGACAGGAGCAGTCACGCCGTCAGGAGGGCCAGGAGCAGTCGCGCCATCAGGAGGGCCAGGAGCAGTCGAGCCATCAGGAGGGCCAAAAGAGTCGCACCGTCAGGAGGGCCAGGGGCGGTCGCGCCGTCAGGAAGGACAGGAGCAGTCGCACCGTCAGGAGGGCCAAGAACAGTCGCACCGTCAGGAGGGCCAGGAGCAGTCGCGCCGTCTGGAGGGCCAGGAGCAGTCGCGCCATCAGGAGCGCCAGGAGCAGTCGCGCCGTCAGGAGAGCCAGGAGAGTCGCGCCGTCAGGAGGGTCAGGAGCATTCGCGCCATCAGGAGGGCCAGGAGTGTCGCACCGTCAGGAGAGCCAGGGGCGGTCGCGCCGTCGAGAGGGCCAGGAGAGTCGCACCATCAGGAGGGCCAGGAGCAGTCGCGCCGTCAAGAGGGCCAGGAGCAGTCGCGCCGTCGAGAGGACCAGGAGCAGTCACGCCGTCAGAAGGGCCAGGAGTAGTCGCGCCATCAGGAGGGCCAGGAGAGTCGCGCCGTCAGGAGGGCAGGACAACATGGCCGGGAGGATCCAGAAAGGAAGTGGTGTAGGAAATGCGCGCCGGGGAGATGGGCCGGGCTGGTTAGGAGTTCAGTGGTGTCCGCCCATTTAACCTGATGGAGCGGACGAGTGACCGAGTGAACGTGGAAATAGACGCTACGATTCGGAGCGGCGACTATCAACGTATCATCCGGGTTGCGCCTGTCATCTGTCACAGTAAGGCCGCTGCTCATTTCCCCGCCCGCGCAATATCCAAATATCCACGGTCTGTCACCCTGCGTCGTACCTAACGGCGTGTGCTCCAATAGGCGATCTGAGGCAGTGAGGGATCTCGGGCGGGAGGGACGGAACGGGGAAGCCGAACGGGATCTAATGACCCAGGGAAGGGATCTTTACCATGAGGAGGGGAGGGGTGAAGTGTGGATTTTGAGGCTGGGCGGGGACGGGAGTGTTATGGACTGGTTGATGGTGTGACGGACCAGCAGAGGGGCCGGGGGAATATGTGTCACGGGAGGAATGTGAAGACTATTGCGGCGCGTGACTTAGCTATCAATATGACATGTGACCGCACGGGGGGAGGGGTATAATAAAGATGAAGGATCGCAGAGATGGAGGATATTATGAACTGAACGGAGTGATGATCGAGAAGCCGCGAGGCGGGATGGATTTCGGACGGATCTGACGTACCGGAGGCGCCGGCTCAACGGAACGTATTCCGCTTCACGTAAATTAACGCTGCCTCATTATTCCTGGCGCACCATATCATAAATATTCATCCGCATGCATTGCAAATTAAGTCAAAGTTTTAGGTAAATATTGGCTTTAATTATGTTCGTTGAATGTATACGAACCGATTGTCAAGCTTAGACATAAAGACATAAAGACATAAAAGAAAAGTGCAACAAAGAGCCTCTTGGGCCCATCCGAGGTTGCACCCCACCCCACCCACACCCACACCCACCCCCACCCCCCTCCACCAGTCTCGCCCCTTCAAATCACCTTACTCTACCTGCATAAAAGAAGGCTAATCCCACGAGTATTTATGAACTAATCCCTTCTCTGTAAAGTATTTATCTAATCTAATTTTGAAGGAAGCAAGTGTCACTGCATCAGCGACATCCCCTGGTAGCATATTCCAATGTCCTACAACCCTTCTACTGAAAAATGACTGTCGTAGCCTAGTCCTACTTTGTTTCATAATGAGTTTATGCTGATGACCTCTACCTCGATTTTCCTATTGAACTCAAACATACCCTTTAAATATCCAGAATGCTGACTATTTACAAATTTGAAGACTTCAATTAGATCTCCTCTTAGCCTTCTATATCTAAGTGAAAACATACCCAATTTCTTTAATCTATCTTCATAAGGTAAACTACCAAGACAATTAACCATTTTTGTTGCCCTTTTTTGAACTCTTTCTAACAACCAGCAATCTTTCTCATATGTTGGAGACCAGGCTTGTACACAATACTCCAAATGTGGTCTAACGTATGCACAATACAGTTTTGTTATTACCTTTTCACTCTTGTAGGAAACATTTCTGTTAATGGCCCCTAGCATTCTAAGTGCCTTTTTCCTAGCTTCTACAACCTGGTCTGACGCTGATAGTCTATTGTTTACCACGACACCTAAATCTCTTTCCTTTTCAATCTACTCCATTTTCTGCCCACCCATTTCATACCTATGTTTACTGCTAACCCGTCCAGCGTGCATAATCTTACATTTACTCAAATTGAATTTCATCTGCCATGCTTCAGACCACTCAACTAGCTTGTCCAGATCTGATTGAAAAACATCCTGATCATGTTTTCCTCTAATAATCCTGACAACTTTTAGATCGTCTGCAAATTTCAAGACTTTGCTGTCTATACTGTTCTCAATTGCATTCACAAATATTATAAAAAGCAATGGGCCCAGGACTGAGCCCTGTGGAACCCCACTGAGAACCTCCTTCCATTGTGATTGGCACCCATTCAATATAACCCTTTGCTGGCGTCCTGAAAGCCACGTTTCTATCCAATCCAGAATCTTGCCCCTGATCCCATGAATTTTGAGTTGCAACCCCAGTCTTGTATGGGGGACTTTGTCAAATGCTTTACTGAAATCAAGAAAAGCTACATCTAGCTGTTTACCCTGATCAAAGCTATCTGTTGCAACATCCAAAAACTCCAGAAGATTAGTTAAACAAGAACGGCCCTTCCTAAAGCCATGCTGTGTATCCTTGATGAGTTCATTTTGCTCCAAGAATTCAACAATCTTATCTTTGATGATTGATTCAAGCACCTTGCAGACTAATGAGGTCAGACTAACTGGTCTATAGTTTTCCTCTTTACTTCTATCTCCCTTTTTATGAATAGGAACAACATTTGCTCTTTTCCAATCAAGTGGAATTTTACTATCTGCAAGTGATTTAGAAAATATTATGGCTAATGGAACCGACAACTCCCTTTCAGATTCTCTTAAAAGTCTAGCATGGATTTCATCAGGTCCTTCTGCCTTGTTAGGCCTTACTTTCTTTATATATTCTAGAACAAGTTCACTACTTATGCCACCTAGCTCTCCTATAGTCTCCTCTGTCTCTAGCTCAGGCTGAAGTGCTGCAATACTACTCTGGTCCTCGATAGTAAAGACAGATTGAAACTGATCATTAAGCACTTCAACCATTTCACTGTCCTTGCTAACTAACACATCATCAACCTTAAATGGACCTATATTTTTGGAAACTGTACTTAACTTATAAAAACTGAAGAACTTCTTACTATCTGCATTACAATGTCTAGCTAAATCAAGTTCCTTTGCCCTTTTAGCTGCTCTGACCTTTTTCTTAACTGAATTTCTTGCATTCTGGTAGGCCTTCTGATTTATATCTAGTGAAGATCCCTTCAAAATGCCAAATGCACTTCTTTTAGCTTGTATAGCACTCCTTACTTCTGGGGTAAGCCAAACTGGATTGCCCTTGGTTCTGTTACGTTTGTGCCTGAGGGGTATATGCCGATTTTGAATTTGGCTTAATCTAGCTTTGAAAACATTCCAGGCCTCACATGCATCTAAACCTGCCAACTCAACGTTCCATTTTATCTGTGCGAGGTCATTTCTAATACCATCCAAATCAGCCCGGCTGAAGTTTGGAACCATAATAAGGTTATCTTTGGGCCTCATTTCTGATGAGATATTGAATTTAACCATATTGTGATCACTGGTTCCTAGACCTGCACAAATACTTATGTCACTAACTAGATCACTGTTGTCTGAGAATACAAGGTCTAGAATGGAGCAATGTCTGGTTGGCTCTGTTACAAACTGATGCATGAAAAGCTCCTCTTCAAAGATTTGCCTATACAACCTACACTCATTTGTTTCCTCTGCTATACTTTCGTATCCTCTTAAGTTAAAATATCCCATAATAAGACACTGAGCCCGAAAGTTCCTACGTATTTCCTCACAAATATCTTGGTCTGTTTCAGCTTGGGAGTTCCTTGGAAGATTCCCTGGTCTGTAAAATGCACCTATCCTCAACCTTCCTCTGTTTCCTGTACCAATTTTAATGTCAAGCCAGATTGATTCTACTTCTTTTACTTTACTAGAATCATCAACTCTAGTAGTGCAGTACAAGCTATTTACATATACAAACACTCCACCTCCCTGCCGTGATTCTCTGCAGTATGAGAACATGTTATACCCTTGTAACTCGAAATCCTGTAGCCTATCCCTATTATACCCCTCACTAACCCATGTCTCGGTTACACAAATGATATCAGGCTTTTCAAGGGCAACATAACACTCAAACTCATCAAATTTAGACCTAATACTTTGGGCATTCAGCAACACACATGTGATCTTATACTTTGAGCTGACTCTACTAATTCTGAGGGAATTATGATCTACTGTCCTATTCTGACATGAACTTCTACCAATGCTTACTTCCTGATGCCCTAGTACTAGCGTCCCTGAACCCCCCCCCCCCCCCCTCCTACCTAGTTTCCCTGAATGACACTTCTGTAGGCATCTCCCAAAGCCCTTGCCCCCTCATCCGATAAGTAAAGCCCATCCTTCATATAGTACCTATGCCACTCATAGAACTGATCCCATAAGTCTACATAACTAAGCCCCATAGCTGAACATAAGTTCTGAACTGAGCTGTTCACAGACAGAGCTCTCGAGTACCATTCCTCACTGGCTCCACGGCGAGGGAGGATGCCAGTCACAATGACTGGTTTCCTGGACTCCTTCAACCTCTGCAGCAGGCTCCGGTATTCCGCTACTATTCTCACACTCTGCCTAGGTCCTATGTTGTTCACCCCCACCTGTATTATAACTGTCTCCTGGCTACTCCTACCAAGTTCTGCCTCAATGACAGGGCCCATATCAACTACTCTTGCCCCCCGTTTGACTATACATCTGTCCCTCTTCCCACAGAATGTTCGCCTTAAGGGCCTTACCCTTGAGTCCCCAACCACTAAATGCTGAATCTCTTCCCTGTCACTTTCAGCTGCTGACTCTAACGCACTGAACCTATTTGCTATTGTAACCTGCTGATGTTCCCTGGGGCTGTACTGCCTGACTCTACCCTGAACTTTTGTCCATCCCTCCTGATCCCCTTCCCTCTTCCTCCTCCAGATTCTGCTACCACCCTCCATTACCCAGCACCCCTCCTCATCCTTACTGTCTGTGGCCCTAGCATTACTTTCCACAATGTTGAGTCTCCAGAAACGTGACCCTCTTCACACTTCCAAACCCCAGCCGCACTATCCACCTTTTGCCTTATCCTCCTCCCTTATGCCCCTATCAGAACTACCACTGGTCCCTGATCCTGTAAGCTCCTTTTCTGACCCCCTAACCACGATCTGCGCATACGTTCCTTGGTCAGGAGCTACACCCTCCTGCGGCTCATCTCTACACCTACACTTACTTAACTGCGCCTCAAGCTCCGCTACTCTAGCCTGGAGGGCCTCTAGCTCTGCTACCTTCGCCTGCATCCTAGTCATGCTCATTTGAATGCACTAGTAACTTAGGTATATAACTTAGGTACTATGCACTTTTCAATACTTTACTAACTTAACTTAACTTTTTTTGTTTTTTTTGTTTGTTTTTTCTTCTTCTAAACCTTAACTAGATCTAGGTAAAGCTAGTGACACAAATCAGCTATGAGTGCACCTAATACTAGACTAAATATCTAATCCTTAAATAAACTGAATACTAAATACACCTTAATTATGCCTAATTTTCTAAAATATCTACTTATCCAACCCTGCAACTAATAACACAAAAATAAGACTAAGACAATTTTGGCGCACACAAGCTAGAATGAAAAGTCCTTTAAAAAGCAAGTAAGAGGTAACAGCTAACTATGAATGCTTAAAAATAATACCTAAACGATCCACAAAACTAAATATCTAATCCTTATATCTAAATATAATGTGGTTCCTCAAAAAATACACAAAACAACAGAGCTATCCAACAGGTACTTAGCTTGGCTAAAGCGGGGTTCAGAAGGGACACTATAGATATTTAGTCTATTTGTCAGTCAACACGTTTGATTTGAGAGTAGCTGCTAGCAGGCTATCGGCATGTTCAAAGTTTACTGTATATGATAGTAAGCCGTGCTAAAAACCTATACCAGCATTTAAATCATAAACTTGACTGCAACTGAACTTTTGTAAAGAGATATATCATTTTATCCAATTATCTTGCACTTAAATACATTGCTAACGGTGATCTATTGGCACCGGTTTCGCGGAGAAGTATCGTGTTATTTAAATATGTCAGGGCGTTGACATCCCAAGCAATGGCTGCTATGATGTGACACATCTCCGTACCCGGCCCGCCGAGGCCAGGCACGTAGGGAATAACCCGCTCACGGCGGCGGCAAAGGCTCCAGCGGCTAATTGACACCAGCTGGTATAGCGCGGCGGACGGAGGGGAGCCGGCCCGGGCGCCTAAACACTGTGTGACACGGACGATGAAGTTGTAGGTATGTTTCGAAGAGTTAAAGTTGCAGATGTTTTCAGTTACGGGGAATTATACACGGAATTGTTAAAAATGGATATAGATATGACGGACCAGCCAATGGCCCTAACATGAGTTTACCTGGGATAACACTAGCGACGTACATACATACATACGCACACGCACACGCACACGCACACGCACACGCACACGCACACGCACACGCACACGCACACGCACACGCACACGCACACGCACACGCACACGCACACGCACACGCACGCATCGAACAGGTATGCGTATGCACACCGGTGGGCACAAGTATGTCCATGCACGCATGAAGGCGTATGACGCATACCCGTTCATGCATACAAACATACACTCGCATGCGTATATACTCACGAGTATACATGCAGGTGTTCGTGTGATTTCCAAAGTCGAAACCCGCTGACGTCGAACATCCGAGAGAGATCGGAGAATCAAGGAATGACAAGCTTCGATGAGGACGATTTAATCCTAGCCGGGAAACGAGGTTGGTATGCGCTACACCCCTGTGTGTATTTTGACTCTGCTGATAACAGTTGGTTCGCTGACGGGTTTGGGTAATCATCTAACGAGGGAGGTATGCGGGATATTAATGTCGGGCACCCAGGAGGGACAAAGTAAGTTGTTTTGATAGTGGAATCGTTCCCGGGCCATGACGTTTAACCAGGAACTAACGCCGTAAGACGCCAGATGCTGTGGTGGCCAGTGGGGCTATCGAGCGGGTGAGTCGGGCGATGCAGTGCCGCTGAGGTGCGTTGGGCGAGGGATTGTGCTGCCGGAGTGAGATGGTTTGGGCGAGGGATTGTCCCGCCGGAGTTGATATCGGTGGTTGAGATGTGGGAAGCTGGCGATGAGTGGGTGAGGGGGTGCCGCCCAAGAGGAGAAGATCTATGTCCATCGAGGGGACCTATGATGTACGCCGAACGATCAGGCCATGGCGCTTTGTATCGCAACGTGCAGCTCTTGTTCTCCCGACTTTCGGACGAAATTATAGGTTTTAGGTCCATCGCGGAGCTACCCAGGTGGTGCCGGCCAACCGGGTGGCGCTAACTCGAACGAGATCGCGACGTGCGGAGATGTTAGGATCAGTGGCGGCGCGGTGAGGGGTGATTGCCTCCGTGCGACTGAATAAGTCCATCGCGCTCGACCAGGCGATTGCAATAAGACGACACGCGCAAGCGGCCGCAATTTAGCCAAGTAGCTCTGAGCCGCGCGACCTCGGAGTCTTATTAGGCTGTGGGGCAGGTTGAGAGGTGATTAGTGGGGCCAGGAAGGGCCGAGAGCGAGTGAGCTGAGCGAAGTTAAGTCCATCGAGAAGGGCTTGCGAAGTATGCCGGCTAACAGATCTTACGTTGTTTGTGCCGCAATAAGCCACACTCCCGACCCTCGGATAAAATTTGTAGGTCTTATGTCCACCATGGAATTCCCCAGGTCGTACCGGGCGACCGGGGAATGATGTCGCGGAAGGCACCATGACGTGAGGAAGGGTTAGGATCAGAGGCGACGTGGCGAGGGGTAAAAGCCGCCGCGTGACTGAACAGGTCCATCGCGCTAGCCATGTGATTGCAATAAGTCAGCAAGCGAATGCAGCTGCAACTTAGCCAAGTAGCTCTGGGCAGTGCGACCGCGGAATTTTAATAGGTTGTGGAAACGGGTTAAGAAGAAGCGATTAAGCGGCGCAGTAAGACAAGGTGTTCTGGGGTAAGAGAGCGGAGCCGCGGACCATGGAGGGGTGAGCGGCGGCCGAAACTAATCACATGGCGGGACAGCAATGGAAGAAATTATCGGGAGGATTAGAGGAAAAAGCGGGGAACCCCACCCGGTCAAGGTCTCTCACCCGTATTTAATAGCACCACTGGAGGGCAGTAGACGGAGGAGGGAGATACCGTGGCGTCAACCCGTGCATTGGATTAGTGTTTGAAAGGAGGATAAATGGGAGCGAGAATCAATGACTGTATGCCAGAATAATCGATTAAGTTAAGGACCAGTGGGAGAATTGACGCTCAGCGATTAATTATAGGTGAGGAGCCTGTTAAGGTCGGGAGATAGTGGTGAGATTGTATTTGTTGGGGTTAGGACCAGGATGATTTTGGGGGGCGGATCATGGGAACCGATATGGGGAAGGGACGCCGCGACGGATCATCTGTTGGGACATACTCCGGTAGGCTCTTTCGTGGGAGACCCTGTCCTAATATCCACCAATTACCGAACTCCACATACCATCTTGACATACCTTATATCCGAGCAGTGAGAGATGCTCGGATATAAGGTATCCTAATATAAGATATGTTGACTGACGAATGGCCAGCCTCATCAAAAATATTGTGTACGAGGCCGGGCAGCGCAATTGCAACCGTTTGAAATTCATATACATTCGCGGGTATTCTGAGAAAAAAACACAAGAAATAGCGGATCGTCGCTGCCGTAAATCGATCCGGGAGGTCAAGAAACACCCGCACGCAAATTTTCGAAATGTTGGAAATTGTTGCAAAATGTTGCAATAAGCTCTAAATATTGCAAATGAAGTCCTAGAGCGCTGATTTTAACGCTATTGCAATCAGTGGCCTGAACGGGTCAAGAATACAAAAATTTAAAACAGAAAATGGGGAATTTTTTGCTTGATTTTTTGTCTTCAATTTGTGAAACGATGCAATGTTGCAAAGCCCGATTGCACGCTACAGTTACAAGTGGCATGAATTATTATCTTGGGTCTCAGAATTAAGATAAATTTGCACCTTTTTTTTCTAAGTGATGACGTTTTGCGATAGCTCAATTAGGATTTAACTTGTTTATCAACCCATTATGTCGACTGTGTCTGTAAGTGGAGAATGAAAGACGAACTGTTGAGCATTTGATGTCACAATTTTCTGCCTCAATTAGTTATTGGTTTTGTTTTGGAAATTCTGTGAACGACTTCATAATTACACTATTCTAGTATGTGACAAATTACTATGACCATGCAGGGTGTATTCTCCATCCTGGTCTTGCCCCAGCCCAGGTCTGACCTTACCCATCCCGAGTTCAGATTGATTCATCCCGGTTTCAACTACCCCCAGGTCCGACCCCCTGCGGTCTGACCTACCGTCAGATCTGACCCTGCGGTCTGACCCGCCCTCCTGTCCGCCCCCAGCCTGACACCGCAGGTCACCAGAGGTCAGTTTCCATCGCAGGTCACCAGAGTTCAGTTTCCGTCGCTGCTCCGGGTGCCGCACCGCAGAAGATATGATGATGGGTACCAGACAGTGTGGAGGTGACCTCAACGACTACTTCAGCACCATGGACCCCAGCCAGTTTCACTTCTATGACTTCGGCATTCAGGACTTCCTGGCAATGGAGAGCCACCAGAATGTGGTACGTTCTGTGCTGCTATATATCACACTTAAAGAGACACTGCCTATATTGGATGATATCGCAAACAAATGGCTTAAACAAGTCCTAAGAACTACTTATGATTTGTAATCGTCCTCAAAAACTTACCCAAGCAGCACAAATACACAAAAACAATAATTTATTTCATTTTGCATGAGAATGTAAAAACTGTTAACGATTTCTACGCACCACTACATATGTGGATTATGGAAGCGTTTGTTCCAGCTAACTGCATCTGGTCAACCGTCAGCTGACGTTATTGCAACAATTGGATGAGGCGGCAGTACATTTATACATTGTGGTTCCTGTTAACTACATGAAACGAATCTGGCGTATCTGGCGCACTTGAGTTGTTGCCACAAAAAGCCTCGGTCGGAATAAAAATCCCTTCGGAATTAATTTTATCCCTTCGGAATTAATCTCTACTTTTATCCAATTATTGGGCTTAAATCTGGCATAGTAAGACCTGAAATGTTTTCTGACATTACAAATGTCGACAGAATGCTTAAGCAAAAAATATAACTATTTACCGTTGTTGCACAACGCTGCAATTAATTGATTTTGGTGCGTGCTGGTGAGCGGACCCGTCAAGGTCATTGGCTGGAAGAAAATCGAACTTTGAACGATGATATTGGGCAACTGGGCGCGAATTTCGAAAAACGGACTTCATAGTGTTAATCCGAATATGCGATTGATCTTTAAATAACATATCATATTTTAACATATCATATTTTGCTTTAAAGGGAGTGTGCCTACTGTTTTGGAATGTCAAAAAAAAATGAATACGGTAAGTAGCTATTGGTTTGATTGTTGTATATGATGAAATTCACATCTGGAGCCCCTTTAGTTGAATTTTCACTTACATTGTTTTTTTGCTTATTTTTTGTTTCGATATCTATAAAACGATCGCCACTATGGAGATGTTATGTTAAACGGCTCACATAAGACAATACAATTCCGGTCACATCATGAAATCATCATGGTCACATCATAGAAAGACAAGTTTTGCACAGCACGTTCTTGCCACTGTGAACTTTATTATGTGCAAGTTTCGTAGCTCTAAATTGATATCTTCTTAAAAAAATGGCCATCGGCCATCATCGAAACAGTCATCATCGAAAAACATGAGGGCTGTCCAGTTTCTGTTCGGCTGCTGCTATCAGCGTGCACGAGCTGTTTTGTTGAATTGCTATTGGCCGGCGCTAACAATATGATAGCAGTGTAATCGATAGTTGCAGTGCTTCTAGTAGCGGAAGCCCTCTGGAGTCTACCCGATAACTTTTTGCTTCCAGCAAGTTCTTGGAGTCTTTGGAATATATCAGCAACTAGGGCGAATCTGGAGAAACGAAGTCATGGGTCAATTCAGAAAATGATGTTCTATAGACCAGTGTCAATAACCCCAAATAAGCGATGTGAGTAGGCACACTCCCTTTAAAGAGACAGTGTCCCTTTAAACACGCGAATGTTTGGGATATCGTAAATTGAGTCAATCTTGTCACTTTTCCTCGATGGACTGTCCAAAGAAGTACCTGAGAGTTAATTGTTACCAAATGCTTGTCTCTGTTCTATTCTTTTGATCAATCATACATATAAGAAAAACTGTGAACATTTTGATGGGGCGCATTTTCGGTATTAGATCCCGAGCTAAACGAAGTTTGCTGCGCGGAGTCAGACTCCACCATCCAATCACTCAATTCATTATCACCGGCTGAGTTTATTGGCGGCAGTGTGACGTGTCCAAACATGCCTGAACAGAATGGTCCCCCACTGACGTCACCTGACCTTGGAACGCGACCACTATCACCTGCCGCAGGCTATCCCAGCTGCATGAGTAAATAAAGGACACCGAAGCGACGCTGCAGGAGTAAATATAGGACACCGAAGCGACGCTGCAGGAGTAAATATAGGACACCGAAGCGACGCTGAAGGAGTAAAAATATAGGACACCGAAGCGACGCTGCAGGAGTAAATATAGGACACCGAAGCGACGCTGC
>JAXIVJ010007759.1:0-59052 GCA_036785665.1 Chirona hameri
TGAACACCTCCTCGCCAATGACATCAGACACCGAGCAGCTGCCCATCAGCGCAGAAAACGGACACGTCACCTTGTCGGAACGGCCCTGCACCTCCAGTGCCTGCTACCCTCACGTCACCTGCACCTCCCAGTGCCTGCTACCACTCCGTCACCTGCACCTCCACAGTGCCTCATACCCTCCGTCCAGCACCTCCCAGTGCCTGCTACCCTGTTGCCCTCCGTCCCCTGCACCTCACAGTGCCTGCTACCCTCCTGTCCCCTGTACCTCCCAGTGCCATCCTACCCTCCGTCCCCTGAATCTCCAGTGCCTCCTACCCTCCTACCCTCCGTCCATGCACCTCACAGTGCCTACTACCCTCCGTCCCCTGCACCTCCCGTTGCCTGTTACCTCTCCTAAACCTCCTGTCCACCTGCACCTCCCGTGCCTCTGTTACCTCGTGCTACCCTCCGTCACCTCCTACGCCTCCAGTGCCTCCTACCCTCCATCCCCTCAGTCTCCTGCACCTCCCAGTGCCTGATACCCCCCCTACCCTCCGTCCCCTGCACCTCCCAGTGCCTGCTACCCTCCGTCCCCCTCAGTCTCCTGCACCTCACAGTGCCTCCTACCCTCCGTCCCCTGCATCTCCCAGTGCCTCCTACCCTCCGTCCCCTGCACCTCACAGTGCCTCCTACCCTCCGTCCCCTGTACCTCCAGTGCCTTCCTACCCCTCCGTCCCCTGCATCTCCCAGTGCTCCTACCCTCCGTCCCCTGCACCTCACAGTGCCTACTACCCTCCTAACCCTCCGTCCCCTGCACCTCACAGTGCCTCCTACCCTCCATCCCCTCAGTCTCCTGCACCTCCCATTGCCTGTTACCCCCCCTACCCTCCGTCCCCTGCACCTCCCAGTGCCTGCTACCCCTCCGTCTCCTGCACCTCCCAGTGCCTCCTACCCTCCGTCTCCTGCACTCCCAGTGCCTGCTACCCTCCGTCCCCTGCACCTCCCAGTGCCTCCTACCCTCCGTCCCGGTCACCGCCGGTGGTGTGAGTGTTCGTACCGTTCTGTGTGGCGCCGTGTCCATTTTTGGTGTCCAGCTGTCCTCCCCCTCCCCCTTCCGCTGCTGTGCGTACCGTTCTGTGTGGCGCCGTGTCCATTTTCGGTGTCCAGCTGTCCTCCCCCTCCCCCCTTCCGCTGCTGTGCGTACCGTTCTGTGTGGCGCCGTGTCCATTTTCGGTGTCCAGCTGTCCTCCCCCTCCCCCTTCCCCTTCCGCTGCTGTGCGTACCGTTCTGTGTGGCGCCGTGTCCATTTTCGGTGTCCAGCTGTCCTCCCCCTCCCCCTTCCCCTTCCGCTGCTGTGCGTACCGTTCTGTGTGGCGCCGTGTCCATTTTCGGTGTCAGCTGTCCTCCCCCCTCCCCCTTCCGCTGCTGTGCGTACCGTTCTGTGTGGCGCCGTGTCCATTTTCGGTGTCCAGCTGTCCTCCCCCTCCCCCTTCCGCTGCTGTGCGTACCGTTCTGTGTGGCGCCGTGTCCATTTTCGGTGTCCAGCTGTCCTCCCCCTCCCCCTCCGCTGCTGTGCGTACCGTTCTGTGTGGCGCCGTGCCCATTTTCGGTGTCCAGCTGTCCCCGCTCGAACTTGGAGGCCATGTCGGCGGCACGGCCGCGCACTACCGCCTCCTCCCGGGGCGAGGACCGGGGAGACTCGGCCTCCTGCACCGCCTGCTGGTACGTCTCACGCAGGTTACCCTGGAGGTCACAACAGGTTAACACAGTCAACACAGGTCACCACAGGTCACCAATGTCACCACATGTCACCACATGTCACCACAGGTCATCACAGGTCACCACAGGTCACCACAGGTCCCCACAGGTCATAACAGATCAGTACAGGATACCATAGAATACACACAAGGGAACTGTTTTGGTGAAACAATTCAATTTCGGTAGGTCAGATCACAAAGCATCACGTTTCTGGATCCAATTAGCATGGTACATGTTCAAATACCCTTCCGGTAGGCAAAGTACTGTTGCACATGGAAAAACACACTACCTGGCAATGCATTCTCGATTTACCATACAAATTACGAGCGGGTAACCGTCAAGATCAAGGTCAAGAACAAGCACCAACAACTGTACCGGAAAGAAAATCAATGACAGCTGCATATGTAGAGGAGTGAACAACATGCAGTACAGAGCAGAATAATCTAAGACAGGCCGTACTTACAGAGCCGGACTGAGGAGCCTACAGCGCGGCGGTCACCACCATCACCGTCACCGTCACCGTCAGAGCAGTCAGCGGGTTAGAGTCGGGAGCCAGGTGCGGACAGTGTGTGTCTGTTACGGCTGGGTGGTTTCCTGGCCTGACAATAGAGCCGTGCTGGCAGCCCCGGACCGGGACACAGCAAAAACCCGGCCGTCCACCTCTCACCCGGCCGGCCGCCGACTGACCACCTCACACCGGTAACGCCACACAACTACAGCCCTGGGAAACCGCTGCAGCCAGCAGGAAGGACACGGGCACATCCCGGACCCGTTAGAGCGCCAGGTTTCCGGTAAAATCGTCCCCGGCGCCGGCTGTGTGACGGGGGCAGTCTGACTGGGCGGCGGGACGGGACGCCGGCCAGGCTGGCCGGGCGGCGGGACGGGCCGGTGCCGCTGCGTGACAGGCTGGCCGGGCGGCGGGACGGGACGCCGGACAGGCTGACCGGGCGGCGGGACGGGACGCCGGTGCCGCTGCGTGACAGACTGACCGGGCGGCGGGACGGGACGCCGGTGCCGCTGCGTGACAGGCTGGCCGGGCGGCGGGACGGGACGCCGGACAGGCTGACCGGGCGGCGGGGACGGGACGCCGGACAGGCTGACCGGGCGGCGGGACGGGGACGCCGGACAGGCTGACCGGGCGGCGGGACGGGACGCCGGTGCCGCTGTGTGACAGGCTGTCCGGGCGGCGGGACGGGACGCCGGTGCCGCTGTGTGACAGGCTGACCCGGGCGGCGGGACGGGACGCCGGTGCCGCTGTGTGACAGACTGACCGGGCGGCGGGACGGGTCGCCGGTGCCGCTGTGTGACAGGCTGGCCGGGCGGCGGGACGGGACGCCGGTGCCGCTGTGTGACAGGCTGGCCGGGCGGCGGGACGGGACGCCGGTGCCGCTGTGTGACAGGCTGGCCGGGCGGCGGGACGGGACGCCGGTGCCGCTGTGTGACAGGCTGGCCGGGCGGCGGGACGGGACGCCGGACAGGCTGACCGGGCGGCGGGACGGGACGCCGGTGCCGCTGTGTGACAGGCTGGCCGGGCGGCGGGACGGGACGCCGGTGCCGCTGTGTGATAGGCTGACCGGGCGGCGGGACGGGACGCCGGAGCCGCTGTGTGACAGGCGAGGTCGGGCCGTCGGTGCCGCTGTGGGACAGGCGAGATCGGGACGTCGGTGCCGCTGTGGGACAGGCGAGGTCGGGACGTCGGTACCGCTGTGTGACAGGCGAGGTCGGGACGTCGGAGCCGCTGTGGGACAGGCGAGGTCGGGACGTCGGTACCGCTGTGTGACAGGCTGACCGGGCGGCGGGACGGGACGTCGGTACCGCTGTGTGACAGGCTGGCCGGGCGGCGGGACGGGACGCCGGCCAGGCTGGCTGGGCGGCGGGTCGGGACGTCGGAGCCGCTGTGGGCCAGGCTGACCGGGCGGCGGGACGGGACGCCGGTGCCGCTGTGTATGATACGTGCCTCGCAGGTGTGTCGGGACACTTGTCCTATCTGTCAGGGCCGTCACCGGTGACTCAGCGGGCCGCCGCTACATTACCACTGCCGCCTACCACTGGTCGGCCGGCTGCACTCGGTGACAGCTCGGTGATTGACGGATCACGTGACCAGCTCATACACACAGAGCGGAGCGGAGCCAGCGTTCAGTAAAGCAGTTTCCTTGAAAACAGCCGGCCAGCGCTAACTAGCTCGGTAATTAACAGCTCGATAGCGTACCTATCGTCACATCTTATCGTGATTAATGACAAAACGTAATACAGCATCTGAATCAGCCATTCATTTCGTCAGGAGCTGATTCATTAAAGGGAATAGTTCACCTTTAACATGGGATTTTGGACTGAGATAGCAGGTTTGTGGAGCAGATCTAAAAATGGGTTGTGGTGAAAGAATTACCTCCCTACGTTAAGTAATTTCGACACAGGACGACACAGGCTGTTCCGGGCCACGGTCGGGACATGAACGCGGGCGCCGGAGGCAGGTACACTTTCTGGCACGTAGTATCTGATCACGACGCCTCGTTAATATCCACTCAGCCGCCCGGGCGGCGCGGCGGCACCTTGTCAGAGACTGTACTTGGCGTCAGGCGGAGCCAGAACGCCTGCTGCTGTCGTATGATTTCTCGTGAAATGCAAAGAGAAACTTACTTCTTTCTCCACATATATCAATCAGTTGTCTAAACCAAAGTCATATTCGTAGTTTTGAGCTCAAGATGCACCGTAAGGTTGAATTTCAAGACAACTTTCAAGGTCACATATTCCCTTTAAGTGTGGAACGCGAAACGTAGGTCGATTCTACCTACAACTACGAGGGGAGTTAAGAGCACTTAGAGAAAGCAGCGTGCTTGATCACCTACATCCGTCAGCCTGCCCTCCACCAGGGCAGGACCGTCCTCTCGTCACCTATACCCGTCAGCCTGCCCTCCACCAGGGCAGGACCGTCCTCCCATCAACTTAACACCCGTCAGTCTGCCCTCCACCAGGGGAGGGCCGTCCCCTCGTCAGCTTAACACCAGTCAGTCTGACCTCCACCAGCCTTACACGTCTCGGTTGTCCCTCCACCAGCCTAACACGTCTCGGTTGTCCCTCCACCAGCCTTACACGTCTCGGTTGTCCCTCCACCAGCCTTACACGTCTCGGTTGTCCCTCCACCAGCCTTACACGTCTCGGTTTTCCCTCCACCAGTCCCGTGTCTCATGCGGCGCCACACAATTCTGGACTACCTGGACGACGAGGCTGGGGTCCTCCACGATGCGGCGCGTCTCCGACAGAGCCTCCTGCTCCCGGAGCGCTTCCTCGTAAGCCAGCTTGTGCTCGCGCGCCTACCGGGGCACGACGCCGGCCCGGTCAGTCAGGGGAGTCGTGCCGCCAGCCTCTTACAGTACGAGTTACAGCGGCACGCATGCGGCGACTCGACAACAGGCACAGCTCAGCCACACGCCAAACAACGGGTAACAATCACGGGTAACAAAACGGGTAACAATCCGTGTAACTACGTGCACTGCCGTGCGACAACACACAGCCGACGGAGCAGCACTGCCGCAAACGCAGCTTTAGCATCGCAAGCGAATCAGGCATTTAAGGGGCTGGCTCGAGTCGAAGCTTGGCAAATCAAAGGGGTGTGTATGCTATTGAATTAAAGCGGACCTAATGCCATTACGTTTATAATAGTCACAGGCATATGTATTCAGGTCAGGCGGTATGCCAGCTATGAAAACTACAGAGAACATCCTGTTCGCCGTCTCAGTCCAGCGCTCCGTGTGTCGCCCGGCTGCGGCGGCGACCGTGGCGCTCCTGGCGGCCGTTCCCGCAACTCACCCCGCAGATCATGCCGCGCATTTTGGCCAGCTCGCCCTTGGCCGGGTCCCGGGCCGGCTCGCGGCGCGCGCCGCCGCCGCCCTCGAACCGGCTCTTCGCGTCTCCGAGGCCGGCGAAGCTCATTGGCCGCTCCTTCTTGGTGCTGGAGCGAACCGTGTCCGGGTCGCGGGGGCCGCGGCCCTCGTCCCCGGAGCTCTCGGAGTCGTCCGGCGAGTCGGCGTCCCGCGCCGCGGTCCGGCCCTGGAACCTGGCGGCAGGAGCGGGAACTAGAGATACCGACATACGACTTAAGGGGATGGTTTAGGTACTCGGCAGTGCCTATATGATGAGGGAAACTAGCGAATGGGATCAGCAGCAAAAAGTCGAACAATGCACGGTTTGGTTTCATACAGGAGCTCCTATACGAACGAATGGACTCGTTATTAAACTGTATTGCTAAACGGATAATACACTGGCAGAATTCAACGAGAGCAAGAAAACAATGGCACTAGTATACAGAATGTTTCAAACATGTATTACATTCATCAATCAGCAATACTAGTTGGAACTGCAACTTTATCAATATCACAGAAACCCAAAGAGCCAAATAAAATGAGCATTACAATCAGCTGAGCCACTAAACTCACTTCTTCATCTTGTCCAGGATGCTCTTAGAGCGTTTGACTTCGACTGAGGTGGGCGTCTTCTCTTGTTCGTCCTCGTTGGTGCGCTCGAACACGGAGAACCGGTCCTTCACGTTCAGGTGCTGCAGGTCGTCCAGGCCGTAGTCCGCCTTGTTAGAGGCTGAAACGAAACAAATAACTAATATTAATATACATGTCGTGATACGCGCTACCACCCCAAGCCCACATAATCGCTTTGTCCAGACAAATTAACATTCGGTTTAAAAAAACTTGCCAGAAAACTATAATTAAATTAAGAAGCAACTTTGACGTCGCCACACACATGTACGGAGTCCCAAATTAACGACTTCCCCGGTTTCCTTGGACCACTTTATATTTCACAAAAGTTACAAATGGTCTCACCACACGAGCGCCTCGCACGAGACGTCACAAACGTCAGAGGCACATATTGCCTCCCAAATTACTGCCACGTCATGCCATCCGAGCCGCGGCAGCCACTCAAGAGGGCCGTCCCAGCCGGCCGTCAGCCCGGACAGACGCCGTTCAGAGCCCTCTGAGCCGCCGCCGCCGACCCGGCACGACCTGGAGACGTGCGTGTGACCCACGGATGGGGGCACGGTACGCCAGGCACGAGCCGGCCGTACCAGCCGGGGCCGGTCCCCTCCCTCCCTCCCCGCCCGGGGCTGTCGCCGCAGCAAGGCGTCAGAGCAGCAGCTCTCCCGGCTCGCCAGCTTCACGGCTGGCCGCCCCGTACCACCAGCCGGGCCGCCCGGGGACGTCTCCCACCGACACAGGGCCGCGGTCAGCTCTCCAATGTTAATGAGCCGGTGTCGCCACGCCGGGGACGGAGGACACGGTGCTGACACGCCGAGCTGACACGCCGTGGCGGGACGGGACGGGACGAGATGCGAGCACGGAGGCCAGCGTAGTGTGGCGACTAACCGACAGCCACGGAGGCCAGCGTAGTATGGCGACTAACCGACAGTCACGGAGGCCAGCGTAGTATGGCGACTAACCGACAGCCACGGAGGCCAGCGTAGTATGGCGACTAACCGACAGTCACGGAGGCCAGCGTAGTATGGCGACTAACCGACAGTCACGGAGGACAGCGTAGTATGGCGACTAACCGACAGCCACGGAGGCCAGCGTAGTATGGCGACTAACCGACAGCCACGGAGGCCAGCGTAGTATGGCGACTAACCGACAGCCACGGAGCGCGAGGACATCACATCGATTGCCAGCGCCGAGCGATCACCAACATGTCATCGTTTGACGCACCATGCAAAACATTTGCAGAGATACCAGTGGCAGTGCAACATACCCAATAACAGTGGAACCACTGACCAACAGCGATACAAAGCTCCATCGGATGGCAGCCGCTGGCCGACACAGTGGCCCGGTGCCCGACACACGTCTGTCGCCGGCCAGTGGTCGGCCCCGTTTGACGCCACCCACACCGTCCGTCTCCCAGTCCCACAGCACCCCAGCCGGCGGCGTTTGACGCCACCCACACCGTCCGTCTCCCAGTCCCACAGCACCTCCGCCGGCGGCGTTTGACGCCACCCACACCGTCCGTCTCCCAGTCCCACAGCACCTCCGCCGGCGGCGTTTGACGCCACCCACACCGTCCGTCTCCCAGTCCCACAGCACCTCCGTCGGCGGCGTTTGACGCCACCCACACCGTCCGTCTCCCAGTCCCACAGCACCTCCGCCGGCGGCGTTTGACGCCACCCACACCGTCCGTCTCCCAGTCCCACAGCACCTCCGCCGGCGGCGTTTGACGCCACCCACACCGTCCGTCTCCCAGTCCCAGCGGCGTATGACGCCACACACACCGTCCGTCTCCCAGTCCCACAGCACCTCCGCCGGCGGCGTCACGCACGAGTGGTCTCAGCGGGCCGGCCTCCGGCAACATACTGAGCGAGCACGACGGCTCCCGGCCAGACGCCGCCACAGTGGCCAGTGGGAGAGCTGCCGCTATACACCCCATCAGGCTGAACTCCACGGTTTCAGCTCAATGCGACTGCCAATGAACACAACTGTGAACGGCCAGCACAGTGTCGAACTACGAGGAAGGGACGAAATCTGCCCGTATGGACATTCGGAGCAGTTCAGAATCGGCTACAGCGGAAACCCTGAGTCTGTCTTCAGCTCGATCATTATGCAATATAATGTCTGCAGCGCTTCTGAGAGTTCTGTGGGGTTGCGACGCGTGTTTGAGAACAGCACCGGGAAATATGGGCAGCACCGGGAAATATGGGCAGCACCGGGAAATATGGGCAGCACCGGGAAATATGGGCCACGCGCCACGAACGAAATCAGCCGGGCCACGACGCTGAATAGTTAAACACTAATCAGCGGTACGAGACCCGACCCGACACGCTATAATGAAGCGCTGAGTGGCTCAACTTGGACCAGCAGCATAATAGAGGCGGAAAATAAGCAGGCCACAAAGTCGTCGCTGGGCCTCGTCCTCCCGTCTCCGACCCGGCTGGCCTGGTGTCTGATCTGGGCCAGCAGGCAAGCCGAAACACAGAGTCAACAGACAAAAGATGATTGCTAGGCATTCCGTGTGTTGTATATGAGGCGCATTCGCCGTATTATGCTATGCCCAACTGAAGCCAAGACTGCCGGTGACCAGCAGCCAACTACAGCTGCAGTCACCTGGGAACGCTGGCATCTGGAGTCGACAGAAATCACACAGGCACGCGCCCAAACATCTGCTGCACCACACCGATTCAGAAAGCGAAACGCCGCCAGATAATTCCCCTTTCCTGCCCGTAAACGCGCTATCTTACGGGACCATCGGCCGGCAGCTGTGCCTGTGTGAACACCACTGTCTGCACGCTCTGTTATCAAACAGCAAAATGGCGTCACGCCGCCCATCTTTCTAACTCGTAAATAACAACAATGGCCTTTCACATCAAACAATATCTGTCCGAGCCTTCAGCCTTCCATATGTACCGTGAAAGCAAGGACCGGACCACACGTCAGCTGGACGATACTCGACGATCAAGTGAGTGTCAGAAGCAGAAGTCTACGTTTCTGGGTAGGTCAAGACCAAGACAGCCATGTCGACACTGCGCAGCCCCTGTCCTGCTGACCGCTATTGCCAGCCCGGCACCTCCGTCCAGCCCGCATAGGAGTAGACTTCCTCCACTCGGGAGGCGGGCGGTGGCCGATGACAGATCAGCTTCACAGGGACATCTCCTACCGCTCAGGAGGCCGGCGGTGGTCGGGGACAGCGGCGCACGTGTCGCCACAGAGCGGTCTGACCACAGGGCCGACCACAGTGGCGGCCGCCAGCAGCGCCATCTGTCTGAGGTGTGTACGGCGGCGGCGGCGGCGGCGGCGGCGGCGGCGGCGGCGGCGGCGGCGGCGGGGACCACAGCGGACTCCGGCCGCCGCCGCCGCGCCGTTGCAGAAGTGGCGCGCCGGCGGCAGATGCGCCGCTATGTGCGCCAGTAACGGAGACACACCTGGTGACTGTCCGGCCAGCACGGTGTCCGCAGCTCCCGATCGGCCCAGATCTCCGTACTCCGGCCAGAAACGACATGGAACGGAGGGACGCAAAGACAGGCGGGTGACATGGACGGAGGGAGAGGAGACGGACACAGATGACATGGACGGAGGGAGAGGAGACAGACACATATGACATGGACGGAGGGAGAGGAGACGGACACAGATGACATGGACGGAGGGAGAGGAGACGGACACAGATGACATGGACGGAGGGAGAGGAGACGGACACAGATGACATGGACGGAGGGAGAGGAGACAGGCACATATGACATGGACGGAGGGAGAGGAGACGGACACAGATGACATGGGCGGAGGGAGAGGAGACGGACACAGATGACATGGACGGAGGGAGAGGAGACGGACACAGATGACATGGACGGAGGGAGAGGAGACGGACACAGATGACATGGACGGAGGGAGAGGAGACGGACACAGATGACATGGGCGGAGGGAGAGGGGACGGACACAGATGACATGGACGGAGGGAGAGGAGACAGACACAGATGACATGGACGGAGGGAGAGGGGACGGACACAGATGACATGGACGGAGGGAGAGGGGACGGACACAGATGACATGGACGGAGGGAGAGGGGACGGACACAGATGACATGGACGGAGGGAGAGGAGACAGACACAGATGACATGGATGTAGGGAGAGGGGACGGACACAGATGACATGGACGGAGGGAGAGGGGACGGACACAGATGACATGGACGGAGGGAGAGGGGACGGACACAGATGACATGGACGGAGGGAGAGGGGACGGACACAGATGACCAGAGACGGAGGGAGAGGAGACGGACACAGATGACCAGAGACGGGAGAGGAGACGGACACAGATGATATGGACGGAGGGAGAGGAGACAGACACAGATGACATGGACGGAGGGAGAGGAGACGGACACAGATGACCAGAGACGGAGGGAGAGGATACGGACGCAGATGACATGGGCGGAGGGAGAGGGGACGGACACAGATGACCAGAGACGGAGGGAGAGGAGACGGACACAGATGACATGGGCGGAGGGAGAGGAGACGGACACAGATGACCAGAGACGGGAGAGGGGACGGACACAGATGACCATAGACGGCGGGAGAGGGGACGGACGCAGATGACATGGACGGAGGGAGAGGGGATGGACACATATGACATGGACGGAGGGAGAGGGGACGGACACAGCTGACATGGACGGAGGGAGAGGAGACGGACACATATGACATGGACGGAGGGAGAGGAGACGGACACAGATGACATGGACGGAGGGAGAGGGGACGGACACAGATGACATGGACGGAGGGAGAGGAGACGGACACAGATGACATGGACGAAGGGAGAGGAGACGGACACAGATGACCAGAGACGGAGGGAGAGGAGACGGACACAGATGGCATGGGCCGATGACGGGAAGACAGACACACGACGCCGTACACCTGTCTGCTCAGGAATGTGATGTGAGTGACGTCACGATTGGCATTGTTCGCATGGCAACCAATCTCTTGCGGATCGACAATGTGAACAGAGGGTAGTCAAACTACAAGGCAGTCAACGGACCTTACTTGTTAACTAAATGAACGCGCTCTGAACCATTTTCAGCCTTAAATGGTCATGGATTGTACATGGATGCATTGGCTCACCGATGCTTAGCTTACGGATTACTTCCTGAATATATTCCCAATGAAAATCAAAGTCTGGTTTCGACCGCTTTCAAATCCAACCTGACCTGATGTTTTGGCTAAAGCTACGCACCTAGACACCATTTAGCTGGGGGAGCTAAATGGTGTCTAGGTGCATAGCTTTAGCCAAAACATGGACAAAGATGGCGTTCAGAGGTCATAATTCTAACGGCGTCCCGTCGGAGATCACCATAAGAGACTCAATTACTGCGGCTCTCGATCTTCGTCAGCACTGGGCCGTAATGGCCCTCATCAACATTAATCCTCATTAGATGGCAGTCCAGAAAATAAAAATAACTTGCATTTTACTCCAGGCCGGCATGCTCTTGTAAAACAGGGCATTGTGCAGGTGTCAATGGCAGGCAACAAAACAATATATTGCTCTCGATATTTATTAACAAATATTAATATTCAGTGTTTAACAATGAGGCTAACTCATATTTGCACCAGCCCATCAAGAGCACCCTTGCGCTTACAACCAGTAAAACGCCCGTGTGGGCGCTGACCGAGCGAGCGCGCTCTGGTAAAGCTAAAACAGGTTCGAAATATGAAACGGTAAGGGAGCACACGTGGTATTTTAGTCCTCCAGAAAAATTACCAGGCCGCAAGTCATGCCAACATAAAAATTAAGTTGTATTACATTGTTCATGATCTCCTTTCCAAATCCGCCATAAAGGAGTGCGTCCTGAGCGTTGCATGCTTCAGCGTATAAATCAATGCTTAGAATAATGCAGCCATTTTTGATCAAGAATCATTTTAGCAAGGTAGACGTTCGCGTTTGCCAACTGCCACGCGCTGTGGTACCACCTCTATCAGAACGCACCATACCAAAAACAAAATTGATTTGATGGACCTATCCAAATGTGAAGACCCAATCTCAATCGGAGCAGTGCCTGCAAAGTTATTAGCTTCCGAAAAGCGTCTGTATGGCCGGGTCGGGCCGGGTCAAATGTAAATGTGTCTTGTAAGTTGACGAGAAACCTCACGGGCGCTTTGCGCCCGCTCGGTAATAAGGTGTGTAACCGCTTGGTTTCTGTGCCACTTGTTCTCAAATAGAGCCTAGAAATGCGTACAGCATAAGAGCACTCGATTGCAATGTGCACGGGATGAACGCCGGCTATTTTACACCGCTGAACTGTTAGCCCCGCCTTTAGGGACAGCACAGCTATGACTGACGGTCCCAGACAGGGCGGCGGCGGCGGCCCGGCAGAGCTGATCCGAGAGGTCGATAGTGCCCAGTGTGACCCGCAGCACGGCGCTATGCACAGATGGTATAGCCATAACTGCCATACACGGCCACATCTAATCACGCCACGGGTCAGCTCAGTAAGCCAAATACATATGTGCTTGTGCGCACTGTGAATATTGTAGTAAAGCTTGCAATCGCATAGTCCAAGACTTATGAGCATCGTTCAGCGATACGTGCAGCAAAAACAGAATGCTCACCCGTATCAGCAGTGGCCAACGATTGGCATTGCATCCTAACGTGAAGGACAATATAGGAAGAGCCACACAGCGGACCGACACAATGAGGGCGCTGATCGCCGCCGGCCGCCCGGAGTACCTGGGCTGCTGCGGACCCGCAGGCTGGCTGACCTCTGCACACTCTTCAGCTCTTGCACCAGACTCTGCCTCATCTGCACCATCAGCTGGTCAGTGCCACCGCTGCTGCCCCGCCGGCCCGCCATCCTGTCAGAGTCAGCTGCTGCCGCCGCTGGTCCGAACCACTACCACCGCCTGCCCCGCCCGACCGTATGCCGGCTGCAACCGGCCGGCAGGCACGGCAGGCACGGCAGACACGGCGACGCTACCGCCGCCCAGCGGCCGCGACGCGCACTACACGACGGCCGGCGCCGCCATCGCCATCGCCACCGACACAGACACCGACGCTGGGGCGCCGAAGTCTCAAACTAAGACGCTCGGGTGACCTGACCCGAACTATAACGCGGACCCAGGGAGGCCGTGATAGAGCCTACTGGCCCCTATTCAGTGCGTGTTCCCGCCATTTGCGGTGGCAGATCGGCGGTCAGGGCCGCCACACCAATACTAATCAGGGAGGTGGTAATAGTTGTTTGATGACTGACGGGCGAACCTCGCGGTGTGGTCGCGCCGAGCTGTGAGACGCCCAGCTGCCGAGCTGTCAGGCGTGAGACTGTGTCAGCGGGAAGACGGACTACGGAGGAGCTGCGCGCCGCAGTAACGCACGGCGGCACAGACAGCCCAGGAGTGACCGATGTTCCGGCGGGGAAAGAGAGAGAGAGAGAGCCGTGTCTGAGCCCACAGACAGTTCAATTATAAAACTGCGGTGAGCTTCCGTGTCGCTATTGAGGACGGCGGCGGCAGATGTTGGGCGGGCGGTGAACGGTGAGCGGAGTGGAACAGCAATAAAACACGGACACGGGCCGATCAGGCCACAGAGACCACAGCGTGCCGGTATTTATCCCGGCCAAGGACGGAGAAAGCAGGAGGAAGGAGACCAACACATGTGTGTGTGTCGGACGACCTGTGGTATACAGGTGCACTGAGCTGCAGTGGCCATGATTCCAGAAATGCCATCCAAGGAAACACAGTTTAAAAGAGGTCAGGTTTAGCGATACAGGGTAGGCTCAATGACAATACAAATATAGCCACGGCGTTCAAAGAACGGTTACGCTTGCATACAGCCGGGATTAATGCTACGGTGTGATATGCGACGCAGCGCAGAGCGATGCACGACTGACTGAGCTTTGCAGGAGGGTTAGTAGTGGTGTGGATTGTGGGTGGGAGCAATATCAGGTCTGCGAAGACGTGGTGCGTCGTTAGAAGATGTGGTGCGTCGTTTGTCTCAGAAGAGATAGACCGACACAGCCCGATCGAGTTCCGCAAAGAATAGCAAACTCAATTGCAGTGTTGCACTCTTAGCTTCAACTCCGGCCTCAGCTTCACGCTGTATGGCTCGATACCCCATCCTCCGTTAAACATCACACCGTCATGGCTAGTCATGGCACCGTCACACCGTCATGGCTATTCCCGTACATTTTCACAGTCCTAAATATAAAACATTGATTTCTAAGTTAAGCCCAATAGCGCCGCACAATGCTATAAAGAGAAGTGGCAAACGACACCAATTGCCTTGCAAAAATGACAACTGTTCGTTTAGCATTCCACCTCAACATCGCTGCCGCAGAAACGGTACCAGCCTTGCATGCTATACCTCAATTAGAAATCCCACGTCAATCAAAGTATTTGAGCATTAGCAACACAAAAAGACCAGCCGGGTAAGTTCGTGTATCGTTTAAACCGGATTCAGGTTATTTAAACCTGGCCAAAAGTATAACACATACCCTCGTTCCATTTAATTGACGGGTTCAGAGTTTGCAAATCGAAAAGGATCGTAATAATCCCGAGGCTGATACAACAAGCCTCAAATGTAGGAAAACCAACCGTATCGAAATAAGAAAAAATATATAAGAAGTTAGGCTGCATTGCTGCACCAAAGCGGGACAAAACATGTGTCAACAGCCGAGTGACTGCGGTGGCATATGGCGATAACTAGTACAAAGAAGGGATGATATATTGTTCCACCTGAAAGTGACATGGGACGTCCATGTCACCACAGCTTATTTTCCCGCTCTCTTTCACCGTGAGCCACACAGTGCACCTTTTAGCAGTGCGGTTGTGGACAGATAAGCCAAGCGCGGATAACGGATACAGCGGCGAACGGCATTTTAATCGGCGCCCCCACCCCTCTGCGCCGTCCGTCAAACTAAGACACATGGGACTGACGACTGCGCCTGTCGAGCTGTCATGGCAAGTTGCGTGTCCCTGAGGCTAAACACTTTTGAATACATATGCATAATGTATGCATGCGTTTAATGCGTATGCGTGAATACGCTATTGATAGGTATGCCTCGTATGCATGGTGACATACGACCATTACCACGGTATTATTCAGAAACTCGCTGCACTCCGGCATTGGACACCAATAGTGGTGAGTTGGTCAGTTCCGGAAACATACGACGGCAATGGGTTATGGGTTGAGGAAGAGCGCTCCTACTCAGCCAGGCCCCGTATTAAAAACCCGACACCGGGAACTCTGCACAATGGGCCCTTCTCAGAACATATGTACAGTGGAATCCAACGCCTGATGACCCGGCCAGCCGGGTGACTGGGGTACTCCATCGGCGACTCCATCTGGTGACTGGGGTACTCCATCGGCGAGCTTCGTGAGTAACGGCAGCTGATACCGCACAGGAGCTGTTAACGGCAGCTGATACCGCACAGGAGCTGTTAACGGCAGCTGATACCGCACGGGAGCTGTTAACGGCAGCTGATACCGCACGGGAGCTGTTAACGGCAGCTGATACCGCACGGGAGCCGTTAACGGCAGCTGATACCGCACGGGAGCTGTTAACGGCAGCTGATACCGCACAGGAGCTGTTAACGGCAGCTGATACCGCACAGGAGCTGTAAACGGCAGCTGATACCGCACAGGAGCTGTTGACGGCAGCTGATACCGCACGGGAGCTGTTAACGGCAGCTGATACCGCACGGGAGCTGTTAACGGCAGCTGATACCGCACGGGAGCTGTTAACGGCAGCTGGTACCGCACGGGAGCTGTTGACGGCAGCTGGTACCGCACGGGAGCTGTAAACGGCAGCTGATACCGCACGGGAGCTGTTGACGGCAGCTGATACCGCACGGGAGCTGTTAACGGCAGCTGGTACCGCACGGGAGCTGTAAACGGCAGCTGATACCGCACGGGAGCTGTTGACGGCAGCTGATACCGCACGGGAGCTGTTAACGGCAGCTGATACCGCACGGGAGCTGTTGACGGCAGCTGATACCGCACGGGAGCTGTTAACGGCAGCTGGTACCGCACGGGAGCTGTTAACGGCAGCTGATACCGCACAGGAGCTGTTGACGGCAGCTGATACCGCACGGGAGCTGTTAACGGCAGCTGATACCGCACGGGAGCTGTTAACGGCAGCTGATACCGCACAGGAGCTGTTAACGGCAGCTGATACCGCACGGGAGCTGTTAACGGCAGCTGATACCGCACAGGAGCTGTTGACGGCAGCTGGTACCGCACGGGAGCTGTAAACGGCAGCTGATACCGCACGGGAGCCGTTAACGGCAGCTGATACCGCACGGGAGCTGTTAACGGGAGCTGATACCGCACTCAGGGAAAACAAACTGCCTACTCTACTATAACAGTGATGCCAGAAACACACGGAAATATACATTATTAAATCAAATGAGCTACACCACCAAGGCTAGCCTTAACTTGGCCACCCAGTGGCACAAAACAGCTCATCGGGGAAGAACAGCACGACAGAACCCGATAAACCAGAGTCTAAGATCACTGACGTATGCTGAGGGCACCGCAAGCAGAAATCGGCATGGTATCTCGACAGCCCTTACCACCGAGACGTAACCTGAATCACACACCAAGACTAGAGGAGACAAGTTCAACTCAGATATGACGGCGAGAGGAGACTAGAGGAGACAAGTTCAACTCAGATATGACGGCGAGAGGATATCGTGTATGAAACCAGGACGAACTGCTACCCCTCCCTGCGTAGAAATGTCCACACCGAGCAGGACCCCCCCCCCCCCCTGACGGAGCGTCCGTACCCAGCAGGACCCCCCCCCCCCCCCCTGACGGAGCGTCCATACCGAGCAGGACCCCCCTGACTGAGCGTCCGTACCGAGCAGGACCCCCCCCCCCCTGACGGAGCGTCCATACCGAGCAGGACCCCCCTGACTGAGCGTCCATACCGAGCAGGACCCCCCCTGACTGAGCGTCCATACCGAGCAGGACCCCCCCCCCCCCTGACGGAGCGTCCATACCGAGCAGGACCCCCCCCCCCCCCCACGACGGAGCGTCCGTACCGAGCAGATGTGAGAAGACGATGACAACTCCGTTGGGTAACTTCAGCTCCTCCGACTCCTGGCTGAGGTTCGTCATGCTGACGGTCCGCATGGCCAACTGGTGCCGAATGTCCAACTAACAGAGCCAGACCCACTGCAGCACTGCAGCACAACAGTCAGCCCAGCTCCGCCGGCCACACCGCGCTGACGACTGCGCCTGCCGGCACCGCTGAACCGCCGCCGCTGGACCGCCGCCGCTGGACCGGCAAGTGGAGCAGGCTGCCCGGCTGCCGTCCGGCCCCGACTGGCTGGACCGGCGGGACCGGCGGGACCGGCGGGCGGACGGCGACACCGGACCAGTGGCGGCTAATCGTCCACCGACCTCGCACTGACCACACCTGATCTGACGGAGCGAGACTGACGCCTCACACCTGCACCGGTACAGCACCGGCGGCCGGTGGAAGGTCCGCCTATGATTAACGATTGCTCCTCAGACACGGAGAAAGCCGCAGGAGCAGAGGTGTTTACTGCTGCCGCGGCCCGCGGCCCGTCCGGCTCAGCGGCCGACAGTTACAGCCGGCCGCCGCCAGATGGCAGGCCGGACGCCGCCCGGCGCCGCCAGACGGCTGGGCTGGCGCTCAGCCTCACAGCGATCACAGCCATAATGCTCAGCCTCACAGCAATCACAAGCGGGAGCTGTGAGCCAGACAGGCTTCCAGCCAAACAGAAGGCAGGTTTCTTTTACATTATTACAAGGCATTTTGACAGTTGAATAGGTAATAATAGAAATGCTTTTTTTGCAAAGACCGGTTTCGTAGTACAAACTTCATAAGTGTGCCAAGTTAAAACCTAAAAAATGTTTTTACCTTAACATGTTAAACCTACAAATATGTTTAGGTTTAACTTTGCAGACTGTTGAAGTTGTTTATTACGAAACCGGTCTGTGCAAAATCAACGTATTTATATTATTACCTTACCTATTATTTTCTCTTAAATCCCTAAATCCGTAACAGTTCTAGATTTCATAAGCGGATGACCGGGAACAAATACACACGTGTATTAAGAAAATTGAATCCGCTATGCACTTTGGGTATCGCTAAAAATCCCAATTGAATACATTCAGCCATGGTGAATATGCCTGCTAATGTATTCTGCATCCCTCACAACAGAAAGACACAACCAGTGAGCGGTTCTGGACAGTGGACATACCTGCCTCTTCCTGCAGGGAGCCGAGATCCTCCACACTCACGGTGACCCTGGCCAGCGAGACTCGCAACACGGTGAACGGCATCGCGGCCTCTCAGCGACGGAGCCGAGCGACGGATCCGTGCGGCGGCCCAGTTTACAGCCGCGCCCTATCCCCTCATTCGCCACACAACGGCCCGATACCGGCACCCCACGCAGGCCAGAGCAGCGACTGACCCGGCCCACCCAGGGCCGCCCCCGGCCGTCCAGGTCATGTGACCCGGCCGGAGCAGGGGCGAGCCCAGGCGCCGGGAACGGCCAGTCAGGGGCGGCGTTCAGGAGTTGCACAGTAGCGGAAGCCGCCGATGGCGTTTCGTAATGGGTGCTCAGTCAGAAATTAACACGCCAACGCAGGAAAAGCATTGCTCCGAACACAATGTATTGTTCAAGTTTGATTCAGCGTCCTAAAACACGCGAATGAATGAATGAAAGTGGTGCATTTTCGGCTATTATGAATGCATGAAAGTGGTAGGTAATTCCAGTCACGTGCTCTTCGATGCGGGCAATCACAATTCACACGGATGTGGTACAGCACATGTACCTGAATGTACCACATCCAAACAGTAATTACACAATTCCACGAAGCCACATCCGCGGAAATCCCATTTCGCCGATCGGCCTGTCCCAGTTTGCTACACTCGTCCCAGCCAGGCATCAGCACCACCACCTGGCGTCTGTGACTGTGGCGCCACCTTTACTCACCGGCGTGCGGTTCGGGGCGCCATCTTCCGGCCACCTTGTTACTGGGGAACACCTGGACCTCCTCGTACAGGTCGCGGCTGAAGGAGCCGGCTGAGGAGCTGCCGGACCGCTGCAGACGGAGAGTGGTACTCTGCGGCGGCCGCAGGCGTCCCGTCCGGGGCTGGCCAGAGGCTCCGGGGGTCTCTGATGACTCAGTACTGTGCGGGCAGCCGACCGACTCCGGAGCATTGCTGCCGTAGTAAAACGAACGCTTCCCGGCGCCGCCGTAGTCTGCCATACTGAACCCAGTCGGCGCGGAGTCCGAGGACACCGCAGACGGCTCTGCTATAATCCGCGGAGATCGGCCTGAGACAGCAGATTCGCCATCAGATAGCGGTGGGAAATCAGTCTCGATCGCACCGGCCGCTGACGCCTCGGAATCCGCGACACCATTATGAGAGTGACTTCCCGCAGCGTCGGTACACTCGCCGTGCTCCATTTCTCCCGTGTTAACGATCACATCCGGCAGTCCAGGGCACAGGTCAGTGCTCCAGGTGACATGTAGCCCCCGCCGCGCGGCCGTCTCCTCCGCCTCCCGCGTCTGGCCGGCTAACCTCTCCTCGCCGTCACCGGGACCGGCCGGCTGGCTCCTCACTGCAGGCTCCGCTTCCTCGTCCTCCCCGGACGCGTCCTCGTCGCTGAGGTGGTGCCAGGTACGCAGACTGGAGCCCAGCAGCTCGAACAGCGGCCGCCGGGGGTCGCGGCGGCTCATCACGGCCCGTGTGGTAGTTATGGACACCTACTGCGGCCGGTCCCCGGAGCCGCGCCCGAGTCCGCCGCCCGGCCCACGGTGACGTCACAGCCGGCCCGCCGTCACGGCCGGACGGACGGCCGGCGGGTTATGTGCGGCTGCTGAACTAGTCCGACCGAGCCCGCTCCACTCCGGTTCCCGCCACTCTGCAGTCCGGCGGACAGGCGGGTGCAGAAAGGGCGGGCGGGTAGGTAGTTAGGACGGACACACGCGCGCGCGCCTGGTGAGGCGGCAGTAACGACTGGCTGCGGCTGCCCGACGGCGGCGGCGGCGGCGGCGGCGGCTGTCAGCCAGGTGTCAGCCAGCCACCACCACCGCAGCTGGTGTCGGCACACACACCGCCGCGGCACAGCGCAGTAAGTACACCTGTGGTGGTGCTTACGCCACGACCGTGACAAGGCCAGTTCGCGTGGAAAGGGTGCGTGCCGCGGGGACGGGGACCGTGCAGCGCCACATGCGTCAGTACGAAACCCGACCGATCGCAGTGAACACAGTCAGCAGCAGTCATCTCTGCTGAGACACCTGGCTGATCGACCGACTGACTGAGTGGCAGGTGTTGTGAGTCGCCGGCGCGGCGGCACTGCCGTGAGAGCGATACCGTGACCTCTGACCTGTCAGAGGTGCCCGGCGGTCGTGAGACTGACTGACTGACGAGGGCAGCCAGGCAGCCGTGACGACTCCGACTACTGTGGTGACCCGCGGTCAGCGGCTCCGACTACTGTGGTGACCCGCGGTCAGCGGCTCTGACTACTGTGGTGACCCGCGGTCAGCGGCTCTGACTACTGTGGTGACCCGCGGTCAGCGGCTCTGACTACTGTGGTGACCCGCGGTCAGCGGCTCTGACTACTGTGGTGACCCGCGGTCAGCGGCTCTGACTACTGTGGTGACCCGCGGTCAGCGGAGCGAGGCGGAGCGAGGCGCAGCGAGGCGCAGCGAGGCGCAATCGCCGCCGAGATCGGCTTTCCAACGGCGAGCGGCCCACATCGCCGGCGGTTCAGCGGCCCGGCGGCCGTTCGGTGGTGACGGTGGAGCCGTATCAGGCCCGGCATCTCCCCTCAATCCCCGATACACACGTGTACACATCGTCAGACGGGGTAGCGGCCGTCCCCGACACACGCTCCTACCGTCAGCTAAAGTAGCGCCCACAGTGCCGCACCGTCTGCCTGGCTGGTCTGTCCCACGGCGTCCCTCACTCGGCACTGGCAGACCGTCTGCCTGGCTGGTCTGTCCCACGGCGTCCCTCACACGGCACTGACAGACCGCCTCCCTGGCCTCTCTCCGATCCGCCAGATCGTGATCACCGACTGTTTCCATGTAGACTGAGAATAAAACTAGGCATTTCGCAAAATTGACCGCTATATAAACCTGGTCTGACATAAATATAAACCCGAAAGAACCTTTACCTAATGTAGTTATACACATACAAATAACATTTCGCAAGTTCCCGAATCCTTTGCTAAAGGTATGTCTCCTGTTATACGCCGGTGACAATACCGAGCTGGTCCAGTGGCCGGCACGCCGGTCACAATACCGAGCTGGTCCAGTGGCCGGCCGGTCGGGGGACTATGGATCCTGGGTACTTATGATATACACCCGGCCGGTTACCCGGTCAAGTAGAGCGGCGGGAAACGGCGCGGTGCTGCGCCACTTTCCTGTGGCGCGCGCGCCACACTCGCGGCGCTCAGAGGGCGCTTCCGGCGCGGGGTCACGAGCTTTGTTTGCCGGCTCCGTCTGAACTCTCCGGGAACGGCCGGGCTGCGCGGGCCAGGTACCGGGGAGAGAAACCTCAGCCTTCCGAAGGGAGACCGGCAGAGAAAGGGGCCCATCTGGTCCCTGCAGGGATGACGGCACCTCAAACCCCTGCACTCCGCAGGGAGTGATGGTTATTGAACTCCCTGCAGGGATGACGGCACCTCAGACCCCTGCACTCCGCAGGGAGTGATGGTTATTGAACTCCCTGCAGGGACCATGACGGCACCTCAGACCCATGCACTCCGCAGGGAGTGATGGTTATTGAACTCCCTGCAGGGATGACGGCACCTCAGACCCCTGCACTCCGCAGGGAGTGATGGTTATTGAACTCCCTGCAGGGACCATGACGGCACCTCAGACCCATGCACTCCGCAGGGAGTGATGGTTATTGAACTCCCTGCAGGGACCATGACGGCACCTCAGACCCATGCAGCTCACATGGGTATGATCAGGCCGTTTACCTCCCTGCAGGGGTATGATCAGGCCGTTTACCTCCCTGCAGGGGTATGATCAGGCCGTTTACCTCCCTGCAGGGGTATGATCAGGCCGTTTACCTCCCTGCAGGGGTATGATCAGGCCGTTTACCTCCCTGCAGGGGTATGATCAGGCCGTTTACCTCCCTGCAGGGGTATGATCAGGCCGTTTACCTCCCTGCAGGGTATGATCAGGCCGTTTACCTCCCTGCAGGGGTATGATGGCCGTTTACCTCCCTGCAGGGGTATGATGGCCGTTTACCTCCCTGCAGGGGTATGATGGCCGTTTACCTCCCTGCAGGGGTATGATGGCCGTTTACCTCCCTGCAGGGATATGGCTGTTACCTCCCTGCAGGGATATGATGGCCGTTTACCAGGGATATGATGGCCGGATATGGCTGTTACCTCCCTGCAGGGGTATGATGGCCGTTTACCTCCCTGCAGGGATATGGCTGTTACCTCCCTACAGGGATATGATGGCCGTTTACCTCCCTGCAGGGGTGTGACGGCCGTTTACCTCCCTGCAGGGGTATGGCTGTTACCTCCCTACAGGGGTATGATGGCCGTTTACCTCCCTGCAGGGGTATGATGGCCGTTTACCTCCCTGCAGGGATATGGCTGTTACCTCCCTACAGGGATATGATGGCCGTTTACCTCCCTGCAGGGGTGTGACGGCCGTTTACCTCCCTGCAGGGGTATGGCTGTTACCTCCCTACAGGGGTATGATGGCCGTTTACCTCCCTGCAGGGGTGTGACGGCCGTTTACCTCCCTGCAGGGATATGGCTGTTACCTCCCTACAGGGATATGATGGCCGTTTACCTCCCTGCAGGGGTATGATGGCCGTTTACCTCCCTGCAGGGATATGGCTGTTACCTCCCTACAGGGATATGATGGCCGTTTACCTCCCTGCAGGGGTGTGACGGCCGTTTACCTCCCTGCAGGGGTATGGCTGTTACCTCCCTGCAGGGAGACGCTGCCGCTCATGTTTCTTTCATCTCGCCGCGGGATGCCGGCCGGCCCGGCCGAACCAGGCAGCCGTCTGCATAAACAATAAACAAGTCAGCAGCGCGGCGGTTTCCGTGGCGTGGTTCGCAGATTTCCCGGGAGGGGCTGTTCTCCTCTGCTGCAGACCGGCACGGCGCTGTGGGACCCGGCGCGGCACGGCGAGGCGCGCGCTGCCCAGCGGAATGTAGCATGCAGGCGGCTCGGGGGACGGACGGCAGCAGTGCAGAGTGCAGGCCAGAGGTCTCCCCAGCTCGCCGCGCCATGGGGGCGGTGGGGAGACGGGGGCGGTTCTGGGGAGACGGGGGCGGTGCTGGGGAGACGGGGCGGTGTGGAGACGGGCGCGGCGGGGAGACGGGCGTGGCCGTGGGGAGACGGGCGCGGCGGTGGGGAGACCGGCGCGGCGGGGAGACGGGCGTGGCGAGGAGACGGGGGCTGTGGGGAGACGGGCGCGGTGGGGAGACGGGCGCGGCGGGGAGACGGGGGATGTGGGGAGACGGGCGCGGTGGGGAGACGGGCGCGGCGGTGGCCCGGAACGACCCCTGGCGGGCCGGCCGGCGGCTGACGGGGGCCGTCCGATCGCTCACCAGGCATTTAGCTGCACACAACACTGTCATTCGGTCACCACTGAGGCAGGTCACCATCGAGCTGCTTCATATGTTTCTTCTCTCTCTCCACTGTTCGCCACAAGCAACGGTCCGAAAAAGCAGCTGTGTTAGATCTACTCAAGAACAGGCGCGTAACCACCACTGGGGTCACTGGGGATCAGTCCCCAGTAACATTTTCGGATTTTAACATTACGCCTATGGGCGTTGCATGGAAACAATCTACTTCAAAGTGCCTCCGTCCCCACCTACTTTCGGAAGGTGGTTACGCCTATGCTCAAGACACAAAAATAAGTGATACAGCTTTGGTACATGTATCGCAGAGCGGATTGTTGTTTTGGCACAACGGGTTAGATGTTTGTTCTATTCGAAAAGAGTGACTGGAAACGATATGAAGGGCCGTACGTTCCCAAAGCTGAACTTAAATTCACCATCACTCGTACAAAACCTCCACGTCCTAAACCACTTCAGTCAGCCCCGTTTGCAGCACGGATTGCACCCTGTGGTCCGGCGGCCGCTATCTCTGTATGACCCGGTGTCCGGGTTTCCGCGGTGACGCTCACCTGTCGCTCGGTCCTCGGCCTCAGCTCCGTCCCAGCGCAGGGCCCGGGCCGGGAACCCGTGAAGCTCCCGGTACCAGGAGCGGTCCATCGCCGAGAAGGCCGTGGCCGACATGGCGTCGTCCCTTCAGCAGCACGACACACAGACCGCCAGCCTTAGCCGTGTCCGAGAAGGCCGCGTCCAGCACAGGACCACGCCGCTGCACCACACCGCCCTCCCAGCACGGTCACGCCTCCCGAGTGACGCCTCACCTCACCAGCCGACACGGTCCGCTCGGTTCCGAGAGAGGCGCCCGGGGAGCCCGCAGAGCTATCTCGGCCGCGCCGCTACCGCCGCTGCCGGCACGGTCGTCACGCTCGGCCGACCAGCGGACGGCACCCCCGACGGTCCGACACACACACACACATACACCCACACACACACATACACACACACGGCAGCTGTCCGAGTCCGACCCGCCACTCCAGCGCTACTCCAGCGCGGCTTTTCCCAGGCTCCACTCCGGCTCTAGCGGCTTCAGCACGGCGACTGCAGCGCCCCGGCCCGGCTTCAGTGACGCCCCCTCAGCACCCCGCGGACTGGAGAATAACAGCCGCCGCAGGCTGGACGGCTGGACGGCTGGACGGGAGGCGCCGGGCGTGCCTCAGCTGCTCCCGCTGCTGCTCTGAGGCAGGCGATAATGGGCTCATGGTGCAGCCGGCATTACATTCACGGCACCGATAAGAAGGGGGAGGACGGGAGCCGCAGGCCGGCCTGCCCTCTGTAGGGGGACGGGGAGGGCAGCAGCTCGCAGGCCGGCCTGCCCTCTGTAGGGGGACGGGGAGGGCAGCAGCCCGCAGGCCGGCCTGCCCTCTGTAGGGGGACGGGGAGAACGGGAGCCGCAGACCGGCCTGCCCTCTGTATGGGGACGGGGGAGAACGGGAGCCGCAGGCCGGCCTTCCCTCTGTAGGGGGACGGGGGAGGGCAGCAGCCGGTAGGCCGGCCTGCCCTCTGTAGGGGGTAGGGGGAGAACGGGAGCCGCAGGCCGGCCTACCCTCTGTAGGGGGACGGGGAGGGCAGCAGCCCGCAGGCCGGCCTGTCCTCTGTAGGGGGACGGGGGAGGGCAGCAGCCCGCAGGCCGGCCTGCCCTCTGTAGGGGGACGGGGGAGGGCAGCAGCCCGCAGGCCGGCCTGTCCTCTGTAGGGAGACGGGGGAGAACGGGAGCCGCAGGCCGGCCTGCCCTCTGTAGGGGGACGGGGGAGGGTAGCAGCCCGCAGGCCGGCCTGCCCTCTGTAGGGGGACGGGGAGGGCAGCAGCCCGCAGGCCGGCCTGTCCTCTGTAGGGGGACGGGGGAGGGCAGCAGCCCGCAGGCCGGCCTGTCCTCTGTAGGGGGACGGGGAGGGCAGCACCCCGCAGGCCGGCCTGCTCTCTGTAGGGGGACGGGGAGGGCAGCAGCCCGCAGGCCGGCCTGCCCTCTGTAGGGAGACGGTGACCTCGCTGCCCGCGGTGCCGCGGCCCGCCGCAGCCGCCGCCCGGCCGGGCCGCATTCCTGAGGGCGGCTGGGCGGCGGCGGCGGCCGCCCGCGGCACACCCCTTGTTTGTGTTTTCCAGTGAGCCGCGGCGTCCCGTGGCTGCCGGGAGCGAGCGGCGCGTTCCAGCAGGGGCGGGCTGAGGGGCGGCGGCGGCGGCGGCGGCGGCGGCGGCGGCACCTCCCAGACAGTGGCGGCGACAGACGGGATCGAGACAGGTGCACCCGGCGACCGGAGCGAAGGCACCAGAATGAAAGCCAAACAGGAGGACCCTGGGGAAAGACGGATTGACGAACACGGCTGCCGCCGAGGCAGGAAGGTGAGCATGCGATAAGTACGAGACGATAGTGCGGATCAAACTAGGTGATGAAACCAAATCAACACCACCTCATTACGAACCACCGCGAACTCTATCGCCAAATATTCACCACGGTATGCTGACACGAATACACCTTTCTCCCAGGCGGAGCGGAGGCTGATGATGATTCGGGCTTTGGGGCAGGCGGAGTGGAGACCGGCGACCCGTGACCGGCTGTTGTGTGGCAGTCGTGACGGCTCTCACGCCTCAGTTAACCCCGCCACCAGGTCACGCCGCCGTCCCAGTCCTCAGTTAACCCCGCCACCAGGTCCCGAGTGACGAGTCACGCCGCCGTCCCAGTCCTCAGTTAACCCCGCCACCAGGTCACGAGTCACGCCACCGTCCCAGTCCTCAGTTAACCCCGCCATCAGGTCACGAGTGACGAGTCACGCCACCGTCCCAGTCCTCAGTTAACCCCGCCACCAGGTCACGAGTCACGCCACCGTCCCAGTCCTCAGTTAACCCCGCCCCCAGGTCACGAGTGACGAGTCACGCCGCCGTTCCAGTCCTCAGTTAACCCCGCCACCAGGTCACGAGTGACGAGTCACGCCGCCGTTCCAGTCCTCAGTTAACCCCGCCACCAGGTCACGAGTGACGAGTCACGCCGCCGTTCCAGTCCTCAGTTAACCCCGCCACCAGGTCACGAGTCACGAGTCACGCCGCCGTTCCAGTCCTCAGTTAACCCCGCCACCAGGTCACGAGTGACGAGTCACGCCGCCGTTCCAGTCCTCAGTTAACCCCGCCACCAGGTCACGAGTGACGAGTGACGCCGCCGTCCCAGTCCTCAGTTAACCCCGCCACCAGGTCACGAGTGACGCCACCGTCCCAGTCCTCAGTTAACCCCGCCACCAGGTCACGAGTGACGAGTCACGCCGCCGTCCCAGTCCTTAGTTAACCCCGCCACCAGGTCACGAGTCACGAGTGACGCCGCCGTCCCAGTCCTCAGTTAACCCCGCCACCAGGTCACGAGTGACGAGTCACGCCACCGTCCCAGTCCTCAGTTAACCCCGCCACCAGGTCACGAGTCACGCCGCCGTCCCAGTCCTCAGTTAACCCCGCCACCAGGTCACGAGTCACGCCGCCGTTCCAGTCCTCAGTTAACCCCGCCACCAGGTCACGAGTGACGAGTCACGCCGCCGTTCCAGTCCTCAGTTAACCCCGCCACCAGGTCACGAGTGACGAGTCACGCCGCCGTTCCAGTCCTCAGTTAACCCCGCCACCAGGTCACGAGTCACGCCGCCGTCCCAGTCCTCAGTTAACCCCGCCACCAGGTCACGAGTGACGCCACCGTCCCAGTCCTCAGTTAACCCCGCCACCAGGTCACGAGTGACGCCACCGTCCCAGTCCTCAGTTAACCCCGCCACCAGGTCACGAGTGACGAGTCACATCGCCGTCCCAGTCCTTAGTTAACCCCGCCACCAGGTCACGAGTGGCGAGTCACGCCGCCGTCCCAGTCCCCGGACAATATAGTCACCGTCACGAGCGGCGCTACTGTGCCAGTCCCCCGGACAGCCCGGCAGCCGGGGTCACGAGCCGCCCCACTGTCCCGTGGCTGGCTCGTGACCGAGTCGGCCGCGGGGCGGCGGACGCCGGGCCGCTGCCGGAAGCCGGCCGCCCATTCAGCCGACCCGCCGTCCACAGACTCCACGGACCGACTCTGAGTCATGAGTCATGTGTGAGCCTGTCGTACTCGCCAGGTCAGCCGGACGGGGTAATGTGGGCTAACGGGGCGCTTGTTTTCGCCGCCGTGTCGTGTCAGAAGCAATATGTGCGACCCCGATCCGCGCTGCCGCGGCCCGGCGGCGGGCGGGTCGTGATCCACCACGACCCGGTCTGTCTGTTCAGACTGTGTGCCGAGTCGGCCGCTGCCCGCCGACCAGCCGGACATTCCAGGGCGGAGAGGAGAGTTAATGGCCGTGTCCGGAGCACACGTAGTCTGCTGTCGAGATAACGGGCATTAACGCCGCTGTACTCATCTGTCTGCGCGAGTTATCGTTAGTTGGCGCTGTGGGGAAGTAAATCGAACCAACACCATGAATTACGCTGTAAATCAGATACGTGCCGGGTGTAGGAGGTGCACAAACTCCCAAACATCTCCTCTGTCTGCTCTGTTACTTGTTAGCTACCGAGCCGCTGCTGTGTCTGTCATGCCGATGAAAGCAGGGCCGAATGAATCAGGTATGTACGTGTGCGGCAAATTACCAGCACCCCCTCAACAGCCACACATAACCCACCACTAGGCCGCCGGTACTGTACGGCGGCCGTCTGTGTCGGCGGCCGCGTCGGTGTCGCCACCTGCGGGCCGGCCGGCAGTCGGCCTGGCTGGAGTCAGCACGGCACACCACGGCACGTCACGGCGCCGCGGCTCAGGGACGGCGGTTTTTACCGGGCCGGGTCACAGGACCCGCCGGACGGCGTCCCTTCTTTGTCCGACAGCAGCCGACAGCAGCCGCCCTCCACCCGCCGAACTCTTACGAACACCCCCGCCGGGCAGACGGTGAGACGTTTTTGCCCGCCGGCCGCCGCAGCTCAAATGGCTCACGGCAGCCCATTAAATATCGACTGACTGCCCCGGGCTAGTGTGGCGTTACCTGAGATGGGCAGATACGGTTTACGGCCGATAATTGACTGGCTGGCATGTGGTGGTGGCAATAAAGAAATCAAAGAAAGAAAAAAAATCCAAGAGGAAAGAAAAAGGGATTATTATGACAAAAATATAAAACATACTCGTAAGTCGTAAATCTGCCAAGCATATCGAGCCATGGGTTCGTCGTGAAAGAGTTAAAAGTTCGCACGAGTCTGTATAGTTTGTATGGCGATGATGGGGTTCTCCTGAGTCTCTGTTCATCAAGTACACGAGAGATGAGCATCTCATCAGAAATTCATCTCCAGGAAAAAACATATCAATACAGTTTTTTGCTTTTTAAATACCATACCAAAAGGCGACCCGAGGGTACAAAGGAAGGCGCAGTACGTATAATGAATGCACAGCGCACACAGATCAGAACGGGACAATATTTGTTTTCCTTTCCATCCTGGTTCCATTCCATTTCGTTCCATAACCATTTATATTGTGGTATTGCATTGCATTCCTTTCTGTTCCACCGCAAAGCAGAGGAGGCTTGAAGGAACAAATAACATGTCGGTTCTTATTACCTTCCATAGCCAGCATAGAGCACGGGGGTCTGTTCCAATTATTTTCCATCCCCATTTTTGATCCAATTCCATCCACAATTCCACCTCTTTAGTTAGTGTTAGGATTTAGTTTAGTTTTCCATTTAATTCTGATCTCTAATGCGCACATGAATGAAACAAAATAATGCATAAACAACACGAAGTATCTTCTTATATCGATCGATTATGTATTCGATTATTATCTTATTTATCTACTGTTAAAAGGGTATCTACCGTAAAGTTCCCTCATCCCATCTGAAAAGAGTAGCAAAAGGAAGCGCATCAAAATTTAACACCGATTATTTCAACGTAATTTAAGTACGGTTTGTTAATTTAAGTACCCTCCGCCAGTCAGCCAGTCAGTCGGTCCGTCAGCTCTCTCGTCAGGACCGCTCTCTTAAGTCACCCAACGTGGCCACATCCCGCTCGACGTCAGTCAGCTTGGCGGCTCGCGGTTTGGTGAGGTGGCTGTGTGGTTGGTGTGTGTGTGTCCGCAGTTCGGACGTGTGGTTGGTGCGCTATCAGGACCGGTCCACTAGCCGCCCATAACACAGCCGGCCGCCATCCACCGGGGGTGACGTCACGCGCCGGTCGGCCGGCGGCAACGGCGGAGTGGTTATGTGCGGCTGGTGGCCCGGTCCCCAGACGCACCCTTGTTCCCGTCTCACACCCGATGCGCCGGCCAGAGTTGCCCACAGTTGGCCGCCGGAGACGCCGGAGAGAACAGAGAGAGAGAGAGGTGCGGTGCGTTGGGCGCGGTTCGGATTGGTTCAGGACCGGCGAGGTGTGTGAACACAAACTAGGGGTGCGCTATCGGGACCGGCGCAGCAGCTACACATACCGCGGCGACCGGCCGGCGACAGCTGACGTCATAGGGGCTCCAGCTGACGTCACTGGGGCGCAGTGCTGTATGTGCAGCTACTGCGGCGGTCCCCAGAGCGCACCCTGCTCCGTTCTCACACACTCGCCACACACAGCCGCCCGCCAGCGCCACCTGTCGGGAGCCGGCCGTCCTGGACCGCGCCGCGCCGCCACGCCGCGCGCTGCAGCTGCTGCTCTGCCTGCCCGCCGCTCCGGGTGCCAACGAGGAGGAACGGTCGGTCGGGCCGGGGAAAACGGCCGATAACAAATAGAGAAATAATAAGATACGACGATATAAACAGAGATTCCGTGCTGGCAAAGTGACTTTCGGAATATTATTATTGTCACCAGTAGGAGTTAGGACGCATACAACACCGATACCGACTGCCCGACTGCCGGCTGTCAGTCGGCCCAACATGAAGCCAGTGACGCTCTCAGGGTCCGTGACGGCCCGGTTCAAACACAGAGCGGCCCCAGTCACCGGGACTGATGACGTCATCAGTGAAGTTCGAACGGCAGTGTCGGCGTCAGCGGCGCGGCACTGATTGGACGCGCCGCCGTGACTAGGCGGGGAGGCACGTGCCGACAGGGACAGCCGGCAGCAGCAGCCCCCCCCCCCTCTGCAGCGTTTCCGGACGGTGGTAGCAGCTGGCCGCCAGCCGGTATGCCGCGCTATAAAGATGCAGAAGCCGTAAACACTACCCGCTGCCACGAACAGAGAAATACGGAGCCATGCAAATACACACCGTGCCTGCCTTCTGCCTTGCCTTCTTAGTTTTTCAATAGATCACAGGACATGACAAAACATATTTACGAGTTAGCTCACGTTCTCTGGAACATGAGAACATTACTCTCCTTGACTCTTGAGTCTACCTACCATACCGGCTGGCAGGTATCCACTACCCAATACCCATTCAGTACACCTGCACTTTACCCATGCTGGACCAATCGGCTCCCACCATGACACTAACGGCGGCCCGAATAGTAAATAACCGCTGTTGACTGTTTCGAGTTTTTGCATCTCTTTTCAGCGTCCCCTCACCAAATCCGCCGCATTTTTTTGTTTAGCACAGCCGGCTGCAGGCCCCTACTGCGACCTAAACCCAGCACGCGCCAAACGGACGTGCCGGCGGCTGCAGTGAGGGTTGACACCAGGGTACGCGCGGTCGGGCGGCGGGCGGCGGGCGGCAGGCGGCGGGCGGCCCGTGAGGCGATGACGGCTCGCTGGCGATGAATAATGTATCCGGCGTGCCGGTGGGCCGGGCCGGGCCGGGGACCGATAGGCCGGCTATCAGTACCATTGTTCGCTCGGCCCCGATCCGTGCGTGGTCGGTGGTGACGACTTCACCACCTCCCGGGCCGAGCAGTCGGGTGACGAGACACGGCCAGCCGTGTGTGGCCGGCGGCACGTCACGCGCCACATGCCGGCCGCCGCTCCGCTCCGCCATCGCCCATCGCACGACCCTGCCGCCGCCCCGCCACCCGAGCCACGGCCTCTCCGCCGATGGCAGCGACAGTGCCGGCGTCGCTTCAGGTGATACCATCACAGGAACGGGACGGCGCGGTGGCCGCACCGGTCGTTTGCTCGGCAGCCGAGCGGTGCGGCCAGATCACAGCCCGCTGTCGAAACCGCGTGAAGAGCGGACACGGCGGACACGGCGGACACACAGCATGATCTGCCGATAGCCGGCTGCGGTGGCCGCCGAAAGGTTCACCGGGCGACCTGAATGACATTAAAATTGCCGGCCAAACATTGCAGTGTAGCGCCGCTCCGACTTTCCATCGCGCCGTGACGTGACGTGGCGTCACGGAGGCCATTCCATCTGATTTTCCATCGCGCCGTGACGTGACGTGGCGTCACGGAGGACATTCCATCTGACTTTCCATCGCGCCATGACGTGACGTGGCGTCACGGAGGACATTCCATCTGACTTTCCATCCCGACGTGACGTGACGTGGTGTCACGGAGACCATTCCATTTGACTTTCCATCGTGACGTGACGTGGTGTCACGGAGGCCATTCCATCTGACTTTCCATCGTGACGTGACGTGACGTGGTGTCACGGAGGCCATTCCATCTGACTTTCCATCGCGCCGTGACGTGACGTGGTGTCACGGAGGCCATTCCATCAATCATCCGCGGTACCCGAGGTCAGCAATCAGGCGGCGTTATCCACAACCTCGATACACTATCTGCATACGCTTAACGGTGCGTCTGCCGCGGAGGACGGCTTAATCAGACGATCTCCTAATGACTCGGCCCGGGTCGGTAGTACCTACCGGCGGCCGCGCCGGTGAAACACCTCCTCAGGCAGGCCGGCCGGGGCACGACCACAACAGCCGGGTCCGTCCCGAGGTAAACACTGACCACCAGCACCGGCGGCCGACCCATGCCGACCTCTCACTGACCGCCTCATATCGGCCTCATCAGGCCGACCCATGCCGACCTCTCACTGACCGCCTCATATCGGCCTCATCAGGGCGACCCATGCCGACCTCTCACTGACCGCCTCATATCGGCCTCATCAGGGCGACCCATGCCGACCTCTCACTGACCGCCTCATATCGGCCTCATCAGGGCGACCCATGCCGACCTCTCACTGACCGCCTCATATCGGCCTCATCAGGGCGACCCATGCCGACCTCTCACTGGCCGCCTCATATCGGCCTCATCAGGGCGACCCATGCCGACCTCTCACTGGCCGCCTCATATCGGCCTCATCAGGGCGACCCATGCCGACCTCTCACTGGCCGCCTCATATCGGCCTCATCAGGGCGACCCATGCCGACCTCACTGGCCGCCTCATATCGGCCTCATCAGGGCGACCCATGCCGACCTCTCACTGACCGCCTCATATCGGCCTCATCAGGGCGACCCATGCCGACCTATCACTGGCCGCCTCATATCGGCCTCATCAGGGCGACCCATGCCGACCTCTCACTGGCCGCCTCATATCGGCCTCATCAGGGCGACCCATGCCGACCTCTCACTGGCCGCCTCATATCGGCCTCATCAGGGCGACCCATGCCGACCTCTCACTGGCCGCCTCATATCGGCCTCATCAGGGCGACCCATGCCGACCTCTCACTGGCCGCCTCATATCGGCCTCATCAGGGCGACCCATGCCGACCTCTCACTGACCGCCTCATATCGGCCTCATCAGGGCGACCCATGCCGACCTATCACTGGCCGCCTCATCAGGGCGACCCATGCCGACCTATCACTGACCGCCTCATATCGGCCTCATCAGGGCGACCCATGCCGACCTCTCACTGGCCGCCTCATATCGGCCTCATCAGGGCGACCCATGCCGACCTCTCACTGGCCGCCTCATATCGGCCTCATCAGGGCGACCCATGCCGACCTATCACTGGCCGCCTCATATCGGCCTCATCAGGGGACAGTCCGGCCGTGACTGCGGCACCGCAGACGTCACGTCACGGCACCATAGCTAGACGGCACAGCACGGCACCAGCCCGTGACGCTGCCCCGTGACGCGTCACCGTGTCCATCGGCGGCCGGGTCGTGTGACGGCCGTGTGACGGCTCGGTGACGGCCGTGTGACGGTGTGCGTGGTGGCGACCTTTACGGGGCGGTACCCGCGTCACCACCAGCGAGTTGCCTGACCGCCGCGCCGCCGCCACGGCCGTGACGGCGTGCTGACGCCCGTGAGAGAGAACCAACCACGACTCGGGGCCAGGCGGCTATACCCGGTCGACCTGAACACCGACTCGACATGGACGCGGCGGCACCAGCTATGGTCCTCCAGCCCCTGACGCCGCCGCCGCCGCCATATTCGTAGATGAGTCACCGGCCCGTATGCGGACGTCACCGCCGCGTGTCTGTGGTGGCGAGGGAGGGCGAGGGGGGGGGGGGGGAGGGAGAGGACCCGTGCCGCCGGCCGGCCGGTGACCTCGGCTGGCTCGGCTCTGTCCCACACTGACCGACCGACCGAACGACCGACCGACCGACCGACCGACCGACCGACCGACCGACCGACCGACCGACCGACCGACCGACCGACCGACCGACCGAACGACCGACCGACCGACCGACCGACCGACCGACCGACCGACCGACCGACCGACCGACCGACCGACCGACCGACCGACCGACCGACCGACCGACCGACCGACCGACCGACCGACCGACCGACCGACCGACCGACCGACCGACCGACCGACCGACCGACCGACCGACCGACCGACCGACCGACCGACCGACCGACCGACCGACCGACCGACCGACGCCGGGACTCAGATCGACCTGCCGATATTTACGCTACAAACTTGCAGTTGGTACGCTAGCATTATGATTTCAGAGTGGCTCATTCCTGTTGTGTATATGTCGGGATCCAGCCCGCAGCCGTATCTGTCCTACTGAGCGATGACGAGTGTCCACTGTCCAGAATAATAGAGCGGCTTCCTGTCCCGTCCTGTCCTACCATTGAGGGTCATCAGCCATGCCGCCACGGAGAGCAACGGGCTGCGGAGCAACAGACAGACGGACAGACGGACAGACAGACAGACAGACAGACAGACAGACAGACAGACGGACAGACGGACAGACGGACAGACGGACAGACGGACAGACGGACAGACGGACAGACAGACGGACAGACAGACGGACAGACAGACGGACAGACAGACGGACAGACAGACGGACAGACAGACGGACAGACAGACGGACAGACAGACGGACAGACAGACGGACAGACAGACGGACAGACAGACGGACAGACAGACGGACAGACAGACGGACAGACAGACGGACAGACAGACGGACAGACAGACGGACAGACAGACGGACAGACAGACGGACAGACAGACGGACAGACGGACAGACAGACAGACAGACGGACAGACGGACAGACGGACAGACGGACAGACGGACAGACGGACAGACGGACAGACGGACAGACGGACAGACGGACAGACGGACAGACGGACAGACGGACAGACGGACAGACGGACAGACGGACAGACGGACAGACGGACAGACGGACAGACGGACAGACGGACAGACGGACAGACGGACAGACGGACAGACGGACAGACGGACAGACGGACAGACGGACAGACGGACAGACGGACAGACGGACAGACGGACAGACGGACAGACGGACAGACGGACAGACGGACAGACGGACAGACGGACAGACGGACAGACGGACAGACGGACAGACGGACAGACGGACAGACGGACAGACGGATGCCAGGCAGCGTGGCCCATTCAATCACAATACGGCGCCACTGAAATCGTTCATATGGAAAACTGGAGGCATGAAGCAGCACTAAGCTGCAACACATTGGGCGGCTCAGCTTGTGCGCCAAGAGGAGTGTACAAATCTCGCGGTTTGCAGTGACATCATGTGTATGAAGTCATAACCAGACAACTGCAAGAATGAACCATGGGTAATGTTGAGCTACCGACGCGGCGGCCATTTTAAACTGGCGGTGATCTCAGAGGGGCAGCAGAGCGAACCGTGAGAAACAAACCGACAACCGGCTGCGAAAACATACAGCGTAGCATCCGAGTTACGCAATCAGACGACCGCTCAACAGAAACTTCGGTATCAGTCAAACCCAGCCGGGTCGGCCTGACGCCTAGAAACTTCGAAAGTCTTTGGTTCGTTTGCCCTGCGCCGGACCGGCTCAGGTTGCGTTCCGAGCCAGCGCCCGACATGTTCCAGTGGCTCTGAGCCACCGGTTTTAGCTGCCGTGTACCGTACCGTGCCGACCCGGACGGCGGCCCGGGTACCGTGTCGGCCCGGACGGCGGCCCGTGTGCCGTGCCGTGCCGGTCCGGTCGGAGGCCGTGATCCAGCAGCTAATCCGGCCGGCTACCGAGCGGCGGCACGGCGGCCCCGGCAACAGAGCAGGCCGGCGGCCCGGTCGTGTGGCGGGTACGCCGGCTGCCGCCTGTACGCGGCCCCCAGCCCTTCCAGCCTGCCTCCCAGAGCGACGCTCCCGGCCGGCCAGCTGCCGCCGCCGGCGTCTCCGTGACGCCAGCCGTCACCGTCACCGACCTCGCTGTCGGCGGACCACAGCTGGGCGGCTCACTCACAGCCGGCACGGGTATCATCACGCCTAACATAGCAGACGTTACGGAGAGACAAACGGTGATTACCCTGGGTGGACCTCTCGGCCGACCCACGCCAAAGCAGGCTTCCGTACAGCTCCGAAACAAAGACAACGGGCCGGGGAAGCCCTCCCCCCAACCTACCACTGCGAAACAAACTGAAACTGTTAGCTGTAACAGCGATGTAGTGTAGCCTCAGCGACAGACACGCCGACAGATTAGCCGTGCAGTCTCCCCTGTGCCTCCCTGCCGTTCGGTCGGCGCGGTACTCACCTTTGACGACCTCTGAGGGCGGCGGCGGGCTGTCGGCCGGCTCCTCGGATCCCACCATCTCCCTGCCTGCAACACCGGACAGACGGGCGATCACCATGACTGAACGCAGCACACTGCCACAGGTGACACCGCGCCGCGCGGGCCGCCGCCGCCGCCGCCCGCCGCCGGCGACGCTGATTGGTCGACAGAGCACCGCTCCACACAGCGTCGCGTCCGGCCGGCCGCGGCGGAAGGATGCGGCGGCGGCGGCGGCCCCGCCCGAAATGGGTACCCAGGCCGGGCCAGTGTCACCGGTCCCGGGTCGCCCGGTCACCGGGTCAGGTGCCGACCCGATGCAGCTGCCCCGGGCCGTGGCTCCAGGCCGTGCCTCTGGAGAAAGTGCGGCCGCCGGCGGCGTGGGAGACCCGCGGCCGGCCGGCGGCAGCGGTCAGGGCTGACGGCGGTGACCCGAACTGGGCCGAGTCAGGCGGGCACGGGCAGGACAGAGACCCACAGGGCTGATAATGGGACAAGGTCAAGGAAAACGGGACAAACGGGACAAGGTCCAGCTGCGGTGGTGACCACCGGCCGGCATTAGCGCGACCGCCGCAGCTGGCCGCTCTGTACCGAGCACTGTCCGCAGGCCGGACCACAGCCGGACCAAAGCCGGACCAAAGCCGGACCAAAGCCGTCCCGGCCGGTATCGGTCGCGGGTCGCGGGTCGCGGGCTCAGGTGCCGGCAATAGTCCGACACAGCTGCCGCCGCCCAAGTGGGCAGAGCAGAGCACACCACGCCGCCGCCCAGGTGGGCACACAGGACTACTCGGCCAACACTCTCGCCCGCTAATGAGTCGTTGCGGCCGTGAGTCGGCGCATTACGGGAACGACTGTAAGTGGCAGACAATCACACACCAATGAGTAAGGTCAGCAAAACAAAATCAGGCCACTCACATGACATTTTCACGAGCAGTGTTGAGATATATTAGATATTGCTGATAGTGTATGGTGACGGGTATTTCGGATCCCCAATCCGGTTGGCCGGCAGAAGTTTTCAGCCGATCTGGGAGCCTGGTGATTAAATTAACTAACTTTGCTGGACACGGGGCGGGGCGAGGCAGGCTCTCTGGTATATCTCTGGTGTATAGTAAAACGGTCAGTGGAAGCCAAGAAGAGCGAACTATTGCGTGAAACATGGCAGTGACTCGCACCTTTTTAACGGCACGAGCTCTGACCGGAGCGCTGCGGCTTCGCTTGGTGCACGTTTTGTGCATTACAGCAGTGTGATACGACATCACTGACGTGGCTACTCCCCGGCCCAGAGCTCAGCTGGGTCGCAGATCACCACCTGGTTTGCCTGCTCTGCTTAGCAAACGTGATTAATGACTTTTAGTCCCGACATCTGCCACAAAAGCGAAACTTTCCCATAACGGACAAGGAGCCAATTACCTAAATATGTATAAGGCTCATTTTCAAGCTTCTTCTGATAGACTGTGGCGACTGAAACAGGGCTACTCCACCGGAGTCGCAGTCGCAGTTGTCACGGCCGGGTACCGCAGCGGACAGCCGCCCGCTCGGCGTCCGGCCTTGATATAAGTACTCTGGTCCGGCCGCCCGCTGACTGACGCCGCGGACAGCCGCTCGCCCGGCGTCCGGCCGCCCGCTGACTGACGCCGCGGACAGCCGCTCGCCCGGCGTCCGGCCGCCCGCTGACTGACGCCGCGGACAGCCGCTCGCCCGGCGTCCGGCCGCCCGCTGACTGACGCCGCGGCCTGTGCCGGCCGACCCTGCCGCGACCCCTGACCCGGCTTCTATGGAGACAGACAGAGCCGGGCCAGCCAGGCAGGAAACAGCCCACTGAGCCGGGCAGCCGCCCCTGGCCGACTTGCTGCCACTGCAGCGGGGATCGCGGCTAACAGGCGGATATACCGCCCACCGCCCGCAATGCACCGCCCACCGCCCGCAATGCACCGCCCACCATGCACCGCCCACCGCCCGCAATGCACCGCCCACCGTCCGCAATACACCGCCCACCGCCCGCAATGCACCGCCCACCGCCCGCAATGCACCGCCCACCGCCCGCAATGCACCGCCAACCGCCCACCGCCCGCAGTCCATCACCATCACGCCGTGGCCAGTCGTGACCAGTCGTGACCAGTCGTGACCAGTCGTGACCAGTCGTGACCAGTCGTGACCAGTCGTGACCAGTCGTGACCAGACCAGTCGTGGCCAGTCGTGGCCAGTCGTGACCAGACCAGTCGTGACCAGTCGTGACCAGTCGTGGCCAGTCGTGACCAGTCGTGACCAGTCGTGACCAGTCGTGACCAGTCGTGACCAGTCGTGACCAGACCAGTCGTGGCCAGTCGTGGCCAGTCGTGACCAGACCAGTCGTGACCAGTCGTGACCAGTCGTGGCCAGTCGTGACCAGTCGTGACCAGTCGTGACCAGTCGTGACCAGTCGTGGCCAGTCGTGGCCAGTCGTGGCCAGTCGTGACCAGTCGTGACCAGTCGTGGCCAGTCGTGGCCAGTCGTGACCAGACCAGTCGTGACCAGTCGTGGCCAGTCGTGGCCAGTCGTGACCAGACCAGTCGTGACCAGTCGTGACCAGTCGTGACCAGTCGTGACCAGTCGTGACCAGTCGTGACCAGTCGTGACCAGACCAGTCGTGGCCAGTCGTGGCCAGTCGTGACCAGACCAGTCGTGACCAGTCGTGGCCAGTCGTGACCAGACCAGTCGTGACCAGTCGTGACCAGACCAGTCGTGGCCAGTCGTGGCCAGTCGTGGCCAGTCGTGGCCAGTCGTGGCCAGTCGTGGCCAGTCGTGGCCAGTCGTGGCCAGTCGTGACCAGTCGTGACCAGACCAGTCGTGACCAGTCGTGGCCAGTCGTGACCAGACCAGTCGTGGCCAGTCGTGACCAGTCGTGACCAGACCAGTCGTGGCCAGTCGTGACCAGTCGTGACCAGACCAGTCGTGGCCAGTCGTGGCCAGTCGTGACCAGACCAGTCGTGGCCAGTCGTGACCAGTCGTGACCAGACCAGTCGTGGCCAGTCGTGGCCAGTCGTGGCCAGTCGTGACCAGTCGTGACCAGTCGTGACCAGTCGTGACCAGTCGTGACCAGTCGTGGCCAGTCGTGGCCAGTCGTGACCAGACCAGTCGTGACCAGTCGTGGCCAGTCGTGACCAGACCAGTCGTGACCAGTCGTGGCCAGTCGTGACCAGACCAGTCGTGGCCAGTCGTGACCAGTCGTGACCAGTCGTGACCAGTCGTGACCAGTCGTGGCCAGTCGTGGCCAGTCGTGACCAGACCAGTCGTGACCAGTCGTGACCAGTCGTGGCCAGTCGTGACCAGTCGTGACCAGTCGTGGCCAGTCGTGACCAGACCAGTCGTGGCCAGTCGTGGCCAGTCGTGACCAGTCGTGACCAGTCGTGACCAGTCGTGACCAGTCGTGACCAGTCGTGACCAGACCAGTCGTGACCAGTCGTGACCAGTCGTGGCCAGTCGTGACCAGTCGTGACCAGTCGTGACCAGTCGTGACCAGACCAGTCGTGACCAGTCGTGGCCAGTCGTGACCAGTCGTGACCAGACCAGTCGTGACCAGTCGTGACCAGACCAGTCGTGACCAGTCGTGACCAGTCGTGACCAGACCAGTCGTGACCAGTCGTGGCCAGTCGTGGCCAGTCGTGACCAGACCAGTCGTGACCAGTCGTGGCCAGTCGTGGCCAGTCGTGGCCAGTCGTGGCCAGTCGTGACCAGTCGTGGCCAGTCGTGACCAGTCGTGACCAGTCGTGACCAGTCGTGACCAGTCGTGACCAGTCGTGACCAGTCGTGGCCAGTCGTGACCAGTCGTGACCAGTCGTGACCAGTCGTGACCAGACCAGTCGTGACCAGTCGTGGCCAGTCGTGGCCAGTCGTGGCCAGTCGTGGCCAGTCGTGGCCAGTCGTGGCCAGTCGTGACCAGTCGTGGCCAGTCGTGACCAGTCGTGACCAGTCGTGACCAGTCGTGACCAGTCGTGACCAGTCGTGACCAGTCGTGGCCAGTCGTGACCAGTCGTGACCAGTCGTGACCAGTCGTGACCAGACCAGTCGTGACCAGTCGTGGCCAGTCGTGGCCAGTCGTGGCCAGTCGTGACCAGTCGTGGCCAGTCGTGACCAGTCGTGACCAGTCGTGACCAGTCGTGGCCAGTCGTGGCCAGTCGTGACCAGACCAGTCGTGGCCAGTCGTGGCCAGTCGTGGCCAGTCGTGGCCAGTCGTGGCCTGTCGTGGCCAGTCGTGGCCAGTCGTGACCAGTCGTGGCCAGTCGTGACCAGTCGTGACCAGACCAGTCGTGACCAGTCGTGACCAGTCGTGGCCAGTCGTGACCAGTCGTGGCCAGTCGTGACCAGTCGTGACCAGTCGTGGCCAGTCGTGGCCAGTCGTGGCCAGTCGTGGCCAGTCGTGGCCAGTCGTGGCCAGTCGTGGCCAGTCGTGGCCAGTCGTGGCCAGTCGTGGCCAGTCGTGGCCAGTCGTGACTGCGTCTCTCGGCCGGGGACGGTCCGGACCCGTCCTCAGAGCGGTTTCGTCCCAGTGCGCGCTGCCACGGAAAGTCGCGACTGAGATAGCACGGTATCATGGTCAGATCTCGACATTATCACGGTCAGGTCTCGACCTTATCACGGTCAGGTCACGGCCTTATCACGGTCAGATATCGGCCTTATCACGGCCAGATATCGGCCTTATCACGGTCAAGTCTCGGCCTTATCACGGTCAGGTCACGGCCTTATTACGGTCAGATCTCGGTTGCAGGGGCAGCAGGCGTGACGTTGACACCCGCAGACTCGACCGTCTGGCGGATCGCCGCCACACGCACGACCCAAACTCGCCCACCGTGTAAGGCGTACCCGTACCCCAGCAACAGTGAGACAATATCGGCAAACACCCCGGCAACAGCGAGACAAGATCGGCAAACACCCCAGCAACAGCGAAACAAGATCGGCAAACACCCCAGCAACAGCGAGACAAGATCTGCAAACACCCCGGCAACAGTGAGACAAGATCTGCAAACACCCCGGCAACAGCGAGACAAGATCGGCAAACACCCCAGCAACAGCGAGACGAGATCGGCAAACAGCCCTCCCTGCTACAGCGAGACGAGATAGGAGCGGGTTCAGCAGTGAGGCCGGCCGGTGGCCGCAGACTAGCGGCGCAGCGGGTCTTACGATCCGGCGAAAATCAGTACACTTACTACAAGTTTTCGAGAGAAATGCGTTGCATGACATCGAACGACACACAGAACACGTTTCGGGCTTTAAAGGGAATAGTTCACCTTTAAAGGAACCTACCGCTGTGCCTACCGCTTTGGAATGTCAAAAATATTTGTTTTTCATACGGTAAGTAGCTATTGGTTTGATTGTTGGATACGATGAAACTCACATCTGGAGCCCCCTTAGTTGTATTTTCACTTATATTGTTTTTTGCTTATTTTTTTTCTCTCGATATTTATAAAACGATCGCCACTATAGTGATGTTATGTAAAACGGCGCACATAAGAAAATACAATTACGGTCATCATGAGCACCATAGAGAGACAAGTTTTGCACAGCATGTTCTTGCCACTGTGCACTTTATTATGTGCAAGTTTCGTAGCTCTAAATTTATATCTTCGTCGAAAAATGTCCATCGGCCATCATCGAAACGGCCATCATCGAAAAGCATGATGGCCGTCCAGGTTCTGTTCGGCTGCTGCTATCAGCACGCACGAGCTGTTTTGTCGAATTGCTATTGGCCGGCGCTAACAATATGCTAGCAGTTTAATCGATAGTTGCAGTGCTTCTAGTAGTGGAAGCCCTCTGGAATCTACCCGATAATTTTGTGATTCCATCACGTTCCTGGAGTCTTGGAATATCTCAGCAACTAGACTGAATCTGGAGAAATTAAGTAATGGCCCAATTCCGGAAATTCTGTTCTACAGACCAGTGTCAATAACCCCAAATAAGCGCGGTCAGTAGGCATGTACTCCCTTTAACATGGGGGTTTGAACTGATATAGCAGATTTGAAGAGCAGATCGAAACACGGGCTGTGGTGAAATGATTACCTCGCTACGCTAAGTAATTTCGACACAGGACTAGTGGGCCCCTTTTAGAAGACGCTGTTTCGGGTCCTCACAACGGTTGTTTACGTTACAAACAGCCTGCGTATATATGCCTAAAGTCCGTCGTTATTGTGTGCAATACACAATTGTGTCGTTATTGTGTGCAATGCAAATATTGTGTGCATATCCAAGCTACCACCATATGCATGACGTCATAATTGTCATGAAGTTTTGTATGGCCATGAAGGAGAAAAGAGAAACATGCCCATTTTTCGACGGATATCCATCTATCGTCCAAACAAATGCCATATTCGTTTTTTTCAGCTCGAAATACCCCGTACAGCCAAATTTCAAGACAACTTTCAAGGTGACCTATTCCCTTTAAAAGAACGAACGTGTGAAAGTTTCAAATAAAATAAGGTCAGTGTGTTGCTTTATGTCTAAAAGAATCCCGAAACTTCAGTTTCCGTAATCGATTGTTTTGTATTATCTACTTTGATTTTTACGTCATACCTACCATTAAATAAGTTATCTGTGAAGGTAGCGCATATCTCTCGGTTGAATCCAGAGACACTGGTCCTATGTCCATAGTGAGACACTGTGTGAGACACTGTGAGACACTGTGTGAGACACTGTGTGAGACACTGTGTGAGACACTGTGTGAGACACTGTGTGAGACACTGTGTGAGACACTGTGTGAGACACTGTGTGAGACACTGGTCCATTGTGAGACTCTGGTCCTAACTCCTAACGCCTGACACAGCTCCAGTCCATATACCGTCGAGTGTAGATCGGACTATCGGCCGGTCACACCTGCTGGCCGCGCGGCGACACTCGGACCTGTCCCGCCGGCACCGGCCCGTGGCGCGTGACGCGGTGGAGGCCCGACTGTATAGCGGGGCTGCGGCGGGGCTGTGGTGAGCTCACACAGCGCGTCCGCCGACCGACTTACCTCTCCTCGACAGCAGTGTCAGTCTGGTGACACGTACCTGAGTCAGTGGCGTCCTCAGCGGCGGCGGCGGCGGCGGCGGCGGCGGGGGCGGCGGGGGCGGCGGCGGCCGGCGCCCGCGGCTTCAGCAGCTGACGGTGGTGCACCACACAGTACAGCTTCCCCTCGTGACTGGCGTAAGTGTCCACCCTGTAACGGACAGTGGTCCAGTGAGGAGCCCTCCAGCGGACGGGGTCCGGCGAGGACTGGGCGGCGGCGGCCACCACACCACACCACACCTCATCGGCCACAGGTGGTCAGCCGAGCAGCACGCGATCGACGATTACCCGCACACGGCGCCTGTGGACGCCTGGTGGCCGGCCCGCGACGCCCGGTCACCCGTCCAGGGACACCCGACACTGGGTACCCGGACGCTCTGTACCCGCCCGGTCAGCCGTCCAGGGACACCCGGCACTGGGTACCCGGACCGGGACGCTCTGTACCCGGACCAGGGCGCTCTGTACCCGCCCGGTGAGCCGTCCAGGGACACCCGGCACTGGGTACCCGGACCGGGACGCTCTGTACCCGGACCAGGGCGCTCTGTACCCGCCCGGTGAGCCGTCCAGGGACACCCGGCACTGGGTACCCGGACCAGGACGCTCTGTACCCGCCCGGTCAGCCGTCCAGGGACACCCGGCACTGGGTACCCGGACCAGGACGCTCTGTACCCGCCAGGTGACGACCGGAGCCGCCCGGCCGACCGCCACGTGCCGCTCCATTGTCGGCGCCCGGTGCCCAAACAACACAAGGAGCCCCGTAAGGCACTACGGGCTATGTTCAGTCACGATCCAAGGTCGGCCCTTATTGGACGCGGCTGGACGCGGGTGGCGGCACGTCAACACGGACCTGTCGTGGCCACTGACTTACTCGTCCTGGCGTGCACTCGTGGCCACTTCCAGACTGGACAGGCATGTGGAGGAGTGGTTTACTTAAAAACCTGACAAGTCACGACCGTTTGTAGTCCGGATGGCGATCAATTCCAGCCACCGTGCACGAGTACAAATGTACACGTCGGGCACTGAATTGAAGACGCATGTGAATGTGACATGAATCAACTTGCACCATTGTCTTGTAAGATTGATCCGCATAATTGCTGGAATCGACGACGGACGTCCAATAACACACACCAATAAAATCAGCGCATTCCACCCCGCACGGCAAACCGGAGCTGACGAGTTTTTAACATCAGACCATGCGACGAAAGAACAGCATAGCTCTCCGGCCGGGAATTGCCGGTATACCCGGCCAGAACAGGTCGGCTGTGGTGCAGTAACCAGGCCAACGCGGGCCACTGACTGCCACGGGATCCTCCTCAGCGAGTGGGCCGACACGACACCGGCCAAATACCGGGCCACGTGACGACGTCATCTGTCCACGGTGAGAGACCAGTGTCGCGTGACCTCTGCACAGAACAAGTGGTCTCATGTCTCATGACTTCGTGCCGGTAATTATCACATTATTATTTGTGGTCGTATTAAGTGTTAATCTCTACAATTGTCGATACAATTGTATTTACACGCTGACAACAATTAACAATGGCCAATAATTAGCCGAGCTGTTTGTGTCTGTCCCCACCGCTGACGTCACTGGTGACACGACACTCACGTGAGTTGTTTGTTGCACTGGCTGCAGCGGAAACAGTTTTTGTGCCAGACGGCGCTCTCGGCGTGAACACTCTCCATCTGGAACACACGGCGGCCGCAGGAGCGGCACTCGGAGCTGGAGCACTCCGGACCGTCCTGTGGGGTACACGGGGGTGTTACAGGGGAACACAGGGGAACATAGGAGCGGCAGTAGGAGCCGGCGGCCTCCGGCCCCCGGACAGTACTGTGGGGTACACAGGGATGTCACGGGGAAATACAGGAGAACACAGGGGAACACAGGAGAACGCGGAGAAACACATGCCAGCTCGCCGTTCCACCGGTAAAAGAGGAACATGGTAGCAAGTGCGTTGCGGACAAATTACAGAACGAAACGGAAGACTTGCGGAGGTGATTGAAAAATAAATCACAGAGATGTTTTGCATGGGTTGTCGAGGGCCTTTACAGTTATAGATCAAAGTCTTCTGAGACAAGTCGATGTATGCCGTACGTCATCCCAAATCGGATATGAAACATCCAGAGATGTGATCAAGGGCGGGAAGCCGGAACTATGAGACCTTGCTCTGCTGGCACGGATCATGCATGGTTGTCACTGTCACCAAAGACTGCAGCTGCAGATGTGGGAACGAACAGTGCAGTGGGTAGCCACTGGTCACTGAGACAGGGACAATTCTGCCCAAAAATAACACCCACACTGGCGAAATCACGCTGCAAAAATGACCGCCACCAGCGGTGAGCGAGTATGCTGTCCGGCTGCAGAATTTCTGCAAACAGACGGGACTAGTTTGACGGGTAGGCCGGGACGGAGACGCGCGTCTCAGTAATGTCACAAATAAGAAGACTGAGTGTTTTGCAGACATAGTCGCGACTGGCGGGGTCGGAGGCATTGCCAAGTAAAGTTCGTAAATTGCTGCTGAGCCCAAAACAGTACATTGGCGGATCAGGCGACAAAGTCGGTGTGGAACGTTTGTTGGACTGCATTACACGGAACGGTCCTCGTCCAGGCTCGTCCAGGCTTGTAGCATCCCACGCAGCAGCCATTTTGTAACATGGCTAACCCAGGGGAACTCCTAGTCTGTCAGAACTTAATAGAGTCAGCTGTGATTGGCTACGGCTTCAATACGGCACGAATCAGTCATCACCATGAATACGGATCGACATAGTCACGCTTCCTCATAATGCCAGGCTAGGTTGTCTGATGAATACGGATCGATATAGTCACGCTCCCTCACAATGCCAGGCTAGGTTGTCTGATGAATACGGATCGACATAGTCACGCTCCCTCACAATGCCAGGCTAGGTTGTCTGATGAATACGGATCGACATAGTCACGCTCCCTCACAATGCCAGGCTAGGTTGTCTGATGAATACGGATCGACATAGTCACGCTCCCTCACAATGCCAGGCTAGGTTGTCTGATGAATACGGATCGACATAGTCACGCTCCCTCACAATGCCAGACTAGGTTGTCTGATGAATACGGATCGACATAGTCACGCTCCCTCACAATGCCAGGTTAGGTTGTCTGAATGGGTCAGGTAAAACCAGACTTTCAGCTGTTAAACTATTTCTCTCACACACACACACACACACACACACACACACACACACACACGCACACGCACACGCACACGCACACGCACACGCACACGCACACGCACACGCACACGCACACGCACACGCACACGCACACGCACACGCACACGCACACGCACACGCACACGCACACGCACACACACACACACACACACACACACACACACACACACACACACACACACACACACACACACACACACACACACACACACACACACACACCGCACTAGATCAGCTGGTCTGATTAGCAGCGACCTAGCCACTGATCTTTTCCCGGTACAATATACCGGTGTCGGCTTTCCCCATGTCTGGCCATAGGGTCTCTCCATGTTTCCAGCGGCATAGTTACCTTGCTGAACCTCCTGATGGCCTTGGAGCTGTCGAAGGAGCGGACGTGGATTCGGGTGTGATCGGCCGGCTCCTCCTTCCCGAAGCTGGACCGCTGCAACACGCAGCGATCGGTACCAAGTCAGTCTCCAGAGGCTCCAGAGGAGTCTCCAGAGGCTATAGGGGAGTCTCCAGAGGCTCCAGAGGCTCCAGAGGAGTCTCCGGAGGCTCCAGATGAGTCTCCGGAGTCTCCGGAGGCTACAGAGGAGTCTCCGGAGTCTCCAGAGGCTCCAGAGGAGTCTCCGGAGGCTCCAGAGGCTCCAGAGGAGTCTCCGGAGGCTCCAGATGAGTCTCCGGAGGCTCCAGAGGCTACAGAGGAGTCTCCGGAGTCTCCAGAGGCTCCAGAGGAGTCTCCGGAGTCTCCAGAGGCTCCAGAGGAGTCTCCGGAGGCTCCAGAGGCTCCAGAGGAGTCTCCGGAGGCTCCAGAGTCTCCAGATGCTCCAGAGGAGTCTCCAGAGGCTCCAGATGAGTCTCCGGAGTCTCCGGAGGCTCCAGAGGAGTCTCCGGAGTCTCCAGAGGCTCCAGAGGAGTCTCCGGAGGCTCCAGAGGCTCCAGAGGAGTCTCCGGAGGCTCCAGAGGCTTCCTGTGACACACAGGGCTGGCAGGGGATAGATGTAGATCCAAAAAGCAACGCAAGCGCACACGGCAAAATCAACAGCAAAACTCGAAACAACCCGCCACCAAAGCATTCAAAGAGCAGTAACCCATATATCAGGATAAATGATCAGTTAGTACAAACCATCACCAAACTGTACACAAATATACAGGTCAATACACGTCAAACGCTGACAAAAACAGAGCCGGGTCGACCAGCACACAAGTCTTGGTCAATGTGCGAACATGCTCGACAAAACGGTCAGATAAGCGGACGAGAAAGAGAACGGCGAACAAAGAAATCCACCTCCACCACGGAGAGAGTCAGATGAGAGTCAACTCTGATGAGTCAGAGTCAAAGTCAGAGTCAGAGCTCGCGACTCTGACTGCTGGAATAGAGAGAAAACAGTCAGCAAAGATAGAACAAGATGAGGACACCGACGGAGCCAGAGCTCCAAGCTCGGGTGGATCGGGAGGGATTAGAACCAGACTCCGAGTCCCAAGCTCGGGTGGATCGGGAGGGATTAGAAACAGACTCCGAGTCCCAAGCTCGGGTGGATCGGGAGGGATTAGAACCAGACTCAGAATCCCAAGCTCGGGTGGATCGGGAGGGATTAGAACCAGACTCAGAATCCCAAGCTCGGGTGGATCGGGAGGGATTAGAACCAGACTCCGAATCCCAAGCTCGGGTGGATCGGGAGGGATTAGAACCAGACTCCGAGTCCCAAGCTCGGGTGGATCGGGAGGGAGTATAACCAGACTCAGAGTTTCAAGCTCACATTCCGCATGTCCGGCTCAGAAATGAGTACGGATAGACTGCCTCTAGGGACACAGATATTGAGTCTTCATGAAGACTGAATGGTGCTTTTGGCCTCAATGTACAGTGTGCACTTGTACAGAATGGTCAAACGCCCGTACCAGGAAGAGAACATGCAGACACGTGCAGGAAGAGGAACGAAAATCGAATATACTGTCAGACGCCGACTCTGATGCTTGAAGAGAGATGGCGAGACAGTGACCGAGATCGGGACGACCAAGACAAGGACCGAGACACAGTGACCGAGACACAGTGACCGAGACAGGGACTGAGGCAGAGTGAGGCCGGTGCCGGCTTACCAGCGCGGCGGCGGTGCCGGGCCGCATCTCTCTCACAGGGGATGGAGACGGCGGCGAGCGCAGCTGACTCAGGTCACAGAAACTGGCTCTCTGTGGAGACACGGCCGACACACTGACACACTGACACACAGCCCCCCAGAGTACTGAACCAGTCCGAGCCACTCAGCCACCGAGTCCGGCGGTCTGGGCCGGCCCGCAGCCCGGCCCAGAGTCCGGCCCAGAGTCCGGCCCAGAGTCCGGCCCAGAGTACTCCAGACAGTCCAATACTGGCACACAGCCCGAGTACTGAACCAGTCCGAGCCACTCAGTCACCGAGTCCGGCGGTCTGGACCGGCCCAGAGTACCCCGGACAGTCCAATACTGGCACGAACATGCCGGGTTAGAAGCAAGGTGCGTCTGTTAAACAGCTCGACTGAGCGAGGTTGGTTAGTCGCGGCACAGGCGTTCCACTACAGCCAGCAAACAAGATGTAAACATTCGTTACTGGATCACACTCTTCAGCCATCAATAACTTGCAACAACCTCCTATGGAGCGCACAGGACTGCGTCTCCACATAACGAGGATTAGCATCCGTCTAGGCCGAACACCAGCCCGCACACCAGCCCGCCGCTGTCTCAGCTCCCAGTCGTACCAGTGCCTTGACAGAGACCCGCGAGAACACGTCTGAGTCGCGCACGCCGCGCTCGGGAGGCGGACGACCGGCGGACGGCCGGCGCGGCGCCGTCGCCGCCAGCAGGTCGCCCTCGGATTTGTACCGGTTCTTAGTCAGGGAGGTCGGGGGCGTCGGGTCGGTCTCGTCCTGTGGCAGGCACGCGTTAGTGGGTTAGCGGTGCGCCCGCGGTGGCCGGCAGGAGCGAGGCATTGCGATGGGCGCTTTATGTACACTTACATTGAGTGAGTGGCAAGTACTTGGTGGCTTGGGGCTTTAGGGCGCCGCAACTAGTGAGGATATATGGCGCTGGCGTCAAAAGCGAAAGGCGTTAGTCAATAACCAAACAACTGTGGAGATAATCGCGTTCATTCAGCTTGACATTACCAGATAGTAACGTTTAGCTTCTATTTGGTCGCAGGTTAAAGACGCTTCTAAATACAAAAGCTTAATTAAACCCAAACCTGGCCTGCGAATACTTCCCGTCCGATTCGGAGCACTAGCTACTAGCTAAGTCGGCAAGTTAGCAGTTGCCTGGCGGATCAGTGCTGCCACCTACCTGCTCGGCGGTGCGCCGGTGGCGCCGCGCTTCGGCGGGCGCCTGAAGCCAGGAGCGCGGCACGGGGGAGGCCTGCAGGCCGGGCAGGTCGGCGGCGCTGCTGCTCTGTACACAGACAGAGCGCCACGGACGCACCGCACCGTTACACCCCAGCAGCCAGACCAGCAGTCAGATTAGTGGGGGACAGCACGACACAGCGTTATCGTACGGAGCGTTAGGCGTAGCCGGTAGCGTTAGCATACGGGGGAGTGGACGGCCCCGCCTATCTGCCCACTGGTTAGAAGCTGAAGCCCGCTCTACAAAATATCGCTCAGCTTACGTGATATGTAATACAAAATGTTTGGTGACTTTACGCAAGCTTCGCACACTTATAGGCTGACATATAGTGGACTATCAAATTATTTTTTGTTATGCAGCGTTAAAGGGAATGTTTCACCCTTCTGAAAGTTGTCAAATATACGCTGATTGTAGTCGAAAATATGAAGTGCTGCTGAAAACGATGGTGATATTTTTATCTCGAAGTCACTTAACTTTATCCAAATTAAGTTGTTAAATTTGGGATGATGACGTCATTATTGAGCTATATAGAGCTATAGAGAAAACCTTTACGCTGCCAAAATATAGCACAATCGTTTCAGACAATTCTGGCGACTTATATACAAACATTGTGGTCTTCTCCCGCACAGAACACAATGACGAGTGCGAGGCATTGCGATAGCTCAATATTTATGTTTAAAAAACAATCAGTCCATAACTGAGACTTCAAACAACGCGAAAAACTTCAACTTGGACCGCAACCAATCGCGTTGGCCGTTGTTTACACCGTCCTCGCCAAGATTCGAGAAATACAGGTCGTCTGACTTCCAGGACCAACAATCTTGAAGTGGCTGTCAGCCAATCAACGGCGGCACTACCATAGACCCCATTTGGAAAATTCCAAATTCAATTGCTTAAAAACTGATAAGTTTTGGGGAAAATGACCTTAGTAATTTAGACATTTCAATAACGGCCAAATATATCTCAGTTAAAAACCAATACAAAGGTGAAACATTCCCTTTAAGGCCCATCTTAAGACGCTCATGCGAAAACGTTTGGTATTAGCACAAGCGGACCAGGGTTTGCCACGTCACGTCACATTAAGCCACGTCACGTCACGTCACGTCACACCCCGGTATGGGTAGGTGTCTGTGTGTCGCGTCCTTACCAGGTCTCTGATACTGTGCGAGCGCGGGGCGGGGCGGGGCACGACCGGTCGCAGCTCGGGTGCATGCCCCGAGCCGTCTGAGAGTCGACTGAGGTCACCATAGCTGGCCCGCTGCCGGACGGTCACCACAGGTCACCACAGGTCACCACAGGTTAACACAGGTCACCACAGGTCACCACAGGTCACCACAGGTTAACACAGGTCACCACAGGCCACCACAGGTCACCGCAGGTCACCGGAGTCAGCGCAGGTCACCACAGGTCACCACAGGTCACCACAGGTCACCGCAGGCCACCACAGGTCACCGGAGTCAGCGCAGGTCAGTTAAGGTCACCACCACAGGAAACCAAAGGTGCAGGTCACCGAAAGTCCCACGGGCCTCTGATGATACTGACTTTGTACTTTGGTTGACACACATGGACATTTCTTGGTGTTATTTGGGTTAGTGAATTAGTGGTTAGTGATGTACCTGTTTATTCTACAACGCACGTGCATGTTATTGATACATTCTGGCTAATAGGTTAACTCACGCATTGTAGGAAAGAAAGTTTACGTTTGTATTGGCAAATGTGTTTATATGAACATGCTGGCAATACATTATTAAGATAAGCCCTGTTCCATGGCCATGTTGGACAACACTAAATAGTAACGTAGACCTAGCATTCAGCTGCATACGCTTCACTTTGAGAATGAGGTGGCGTTCACACAAGCTGAACACAATGAGCCAAACTTACGAGGGTTTTAACCGAGACACCCATGCATGCGCTCTTCAGCGAGTCGGGCTGGTTGATGTGATCTCCGCTAGATGTCTCTGCTGTTCGGGCCAGGTCATTCCAACTGGTGCGCTACAAGTTAGTCCAGGTTGTTAGTTAAAATCACCGATAGTTGCCCCGAACCAGTGGTAAAACGCCCCACGGCAAACCACACAGCACACGGGTTAATACAGTCGCACAGCAAACGGGTTCATATACTGCAATGAGTCCCCTATAAAATATCCAAGCGCAAGCATTCTAACATCCAACACCAGAAGCCATTTGCATCAAATATGCATACACAGTTTGTAGACCAACTAAACATAAACACATACCGTGCATTTGGAGACTTTAACAATATTGTAAGCACGTTAAAAGCACACAGTATGTGACATACTGGCCGGGAAAAAATGTGACGGCATGAATCAAGGCGGGTCAGCAGAACGGTTACATCGCGTTAAATGGAAAAATGGACGTTAAATTGCGAAATAATTCACGCGAATAATTCCGTAAAATGGATAGATTTGAATTTTGGTTGGATCCATGCCATACCAAAACATTCAATGCAACATCAAACGCTGGAATAAAATCTTACCTCGCAGGGTACCAGTGAGCCTTACAAGAAAGAAATGGACAGGTTTTGTATTATAGGATACGTTTAACACTACTTCTTATAAATAATCATTTTCCCATTCTCCGTTTGAATTACGATAATCTGACGAATTGTAAGAAGGAACTTACGAATGAATACGAGTTGGAAATTCAGCTAAATTCATTTAGCATATTTTATCCTAGGACGTTCTTAACGTGGCGAATCTCGGATGAAATGCCGAGAAGCAGCTATCTCCGGTTCAACAAGCTGTTCCCCGGCACCTAGTCAGACAGTAATCTGTTTCTCCCGCCACCAATTCAGAGGTAATCAGTCGGTAATGGCCTCAACACGGCCAGATACACCCTTATCGCGAACAGACTAATGCCGACCGTTTTATGGAGACTCATCAATCACCAGGCCAGTAGGTGGTAAATATCGAGATGATCTATACGAGAGAAACGCGGACCTCCACAGTCTACACCCAGCCATCCTCAGGTGGGCAAGGTCAGATCACTCCGATGTCTGCGGGCGTGGCTGTACAAAAACGGCGGCAACTTATACAAGCAAAAACGCAGGAGTAATTTCGCCAACGTGGTTAAATGTACGATACAAAAATAGTCGCGTGTATCCGATGTATGACATTAAAGCAAGCGCGTCTATAATTTGACCACTGGCCCTGAACATGTGTCCGCTGAGCTGGGTCCGATACACGGTGTCATTTCGCATCATCTCTCAGCGTCCCCTGTCGGCGGCCGGCTGAGGCTCATCACCTACCAGTTTGTCGATGCTGACGCCGGTACGGATGGCGGCGCGGCCGGAGGTCGGCTTGGTCTCGGTGGCGGCTCCTGCGCCGGCGGTCTGCTGCACGTACGCCGCCCGGATCGAGGGCAGGCTGAGGCCGGCCGGCAGGTCCGCTGCCGCCGCCTTCTGAGCCGCCGCTGCCGCCGGGCCCTCCGGAGACGAGTAGACCGACTTCTGCGGAGGGACGGAGCGGGAAGGCAGGGGTCAGCCGTGACGCCGGTGGCTGAGGAGGCCGTGACAGGTGACGTCAGATGTCACGAAGCTGTTCCCCACTCACCCAGGAGCAGCCGTTCAGACATGACGTAGCACACGGACAACAGCGACACCCAGTCACCTCTGGAGACAGGCGGACACACAGTCACCTCTGGAGACAGGCGGACACCCAGTCACCTCTGGAGACAGGCAGACACCCAGTCACCTCTGGAGACAGGCGGACACTCAGTCACCTCTGGAGACAGGCGGACACCCAGTCACCTCTGGAGACAGGCGGACACACAGTCACCTCTGGAGAGAGACGGACGCCCAGTCACCTCTGGAGACGGACACCCAGTCACCTCTGGAGACAGACGGACACACAGTCACCTCTGGAGACAGACAGACACCCAGTCACCTCTGGAGACAGGCGGACACCCAGTCACCTCTGGAGACAGACAGACACCCAGTCACCTCTGGAGAGAGACAGACACCCAGTCACCTCTGGAGACAGACAGACACCCAGTCACCTCTGGAGACAGGCGGACACACAGTCACCTCTGGAGACAGACAGACACCCAGTCACCTCTGGAGACAGACAGACACCCAGTCACCTCTGGAGAGAGACAGACACCCAGTCACCTCTGGAGACGGACACCCAGTCACCTCTGGAGACAGACGGACACACAGTCACCTCTGGAGACAGGCGAACACCTAGTCACCTCTGGAGACAGGCGGACACACAGTCACCTCTGGAGACAGACAGACACCCAGTCACCTCTGGAGACAGGCGGACACACAGTCACCTCTGGAGAGAGACAGACACCCAGTCACCTCTGGAGACAGACAGACACCCAGTCACCTCTGGAGACAGGCGGACACCCAGTCACCTCTGGAGACAGGCGGACACCCAGTCACCTCTGGAGAGAGACGGACGCCCAGTCACCTCTGGAGACGGACACCCAGTCACCTCTGGAGACAGACGGACACACAGTCACCTCTGGAGACAGACAGACACCCAGTCACCTCTGGAGACAGGCGGACACCCAGTCACCTCTGGAGACAGACAGACACCCAGTCACCTCTGGAGAGAGACAGACACCCAGTCACCTCTGGAGACAGACAGACACCCAGTCACCTCTGGAGACAGGCGGACACACAGTCACCTCTGGAGACAGACAGACACCCAGTCACCTCTGGAGAGAGACAGACACCCAGTCACCTCTGGAGACGGACACCCAGTCACCTCTGGAGATAGACGGACACACAGTCACCTCTGGAGACAGGCGGACACCTAGTCACCTCTGGAGACAGGCGGACACACAGTCACCTCTGGAGACAGACAGACACCCAGTCACCTCTGGAGACAGGCGGACACACAGTCACCTCTGGAGAGAGACAGACACCCAGTCACCTCTGGAGACAGACAGACACCCAGTCACCTCTGGAGACAGGCGGACACCCAGTCACCTCTGGAGACAGGCGGACACCCAGTCACCTCTGGAGACAGGCGGACACCCAGTCACCTCTGGAGACAGGCGGACACCCAGTCACCTCTGGAGACAGGCGGACACCCAGTCACCTCTGGAGACAGACAGACACCCAGTCACCTCTGGAGACAGACGGACACCCAGTCACCTCTGGAGACAGGCGGACACCCAGTCACCTCTGGAGACAGGCGGAGATACAGTCACCTCTGGAGACAGGCGGACACCCAGTCACCTCTGGAGACAGGCGGACACCCAGTCACCTCTGGAGACAGACGGACACCCAGTCACCTCTGGAGACAGGCGGACACCCAGTCACCTCTGGAGACAGGCGGACACCCAGTCACCTCTGGAGACAGGCGGACACCCAGTCGCCTCTGGAGACAGGCGGACACCCAGTCACCTCTGGAGACAGGCGGACACACAGTCGCCTCTGGAGACAGGCGGACACCCAGTCACCTCTGGAGACAGACAGACACCCAGTCACCTCTGGAGACAGGCGGACACCCAGTCACCTCTGGAGACAGACACCCAGTCACCTCTGGAGACAGGCGGACACACAGTCACCTCTGGAGACAGGCGGACACACAGTCGCCTCTGGAGACAGGCGGACACCAGTCACCTCTGGAGACAGACGGACACCCAGTCACCTCTGGAGACAGACGGACACCCAGTCACCTCTGGAGACAGGCGGACACACAGTCGCCTCTGGAGACAGGCGGAGCGGACCGGCGGTGCCCTGAGTAGCCGTCAGACAGTGACACTGAGCCTGACGTAACTGCGGCACGGCGGCCCGGCGGCGGCCAGGGGTGGCGGCCCGGCAGCCAGACGGCACATTGCGCCCCGTTACAGCCAGGCACCGTGTCGTCCCGGTGGTGTGCCGTGCCACACACGCGCTGCACCTGCCTCACACGGGAACCCGTAACAGCACGACGGCGGCGGGCAGCGCCACACACGCGCTGCACCTGCCTCACACGGGAACCCGTAACAGCACGACGGCGGCGGGCAGCGCCACACACGCGCTGCACCTGCCTCACACGGGAACCCGTAACAGCACGACGGCGGCGGCGGCCGGTAAGTGGATCACAGTCCGTCTGCCTGCCATGCTTCCAACGACGGTAGTTAATCAAAACCGTCACGCCGCGTGACGATTAGTGTGACGTGACGAGACGGGACGTCATCGTCTCCGACATAGTCCGGGTCTGCAGACCGCCTCAGGAGAGCGGTTACGGCCGGTCTGTTTCCGGGTGTGTTAGGCACTTATAGGCAGTGGCTGCATGGTGCCGACAGAGTGGGCCGGACAATAGCGACCCCGACTGTCGCCCCGCTGTCGCCGCGCTGTCGCCGCGCTGTCGCCGCGCTGTCGCCGCGCTGTCGCCGCGCTGTCGCCGCGCTGTCACCGACAGATGGGAGACGGGCCACCGACTGTGTGTGGTGACACAATCACTGCCGATTGGTGACACAATCACTGCATTGGTGACACAATCTCCCCGGTGCAGAGAGCCGGGGTGATTGGCCCACGCCCCCTCCTGTGCAGAGTGAAGCCCGACCAGGCTGATTGGTGCCTTCCTTCCTGTTAGGAGTGACGCCAGTAGCGCGTAGGCTGCCCTCTGTTCCGTGTACCGGCCGTGCTACTCACCAGTGAGGCCATGTTGACGGTGATTTTGGACATGTCGCGCGGCGGAGTGGTTGGTGCCCCCCCCCCCCCCCCCCCCCCCCCTCCTCCTCAGCCGCTACTCACCAGTGAGGCCATGTTGACGGTGATTTTGGACATGTCGCGCGGACGGAGTGGTTGGTGCCCCCCCCCCCCGCCCCCTCAGCCGCTACTCACCAGTGAGGCCATGTTGACGGTGATTTTGGACATGTCGCGCGGCCGGAGTGGTTGGTGCCCCCGCCTCCTCAGCCGCTACTCACCAGTGAGGCCATGTTGACGGTGATTTTGGACATGTCGCGCGGCCGGAGTGGTTGGTGCCCCCCCCCCCCCCTCCTCCTCAGCCGCTACTCACCAGTGAGGCCATGTTGACGGTGATTTTGGACATGTCGCGCGACCGGAGTGGTTGGTGCCCCCCCCCCCCCCCTCCTCCTCAGCCGCTACTCACCAGTGAGCCATGTTGACGGTGATTTTGGACATGTCGCGCGGCCGGAGTGGTTGGTGCCCCCCCCCCCCCCCTCCTCAGCCGCTACTCACCAGTGAGGCCATGTTGACGGTGATTTTGGACATGTCGCGCGGCCGGAGTGGTTGGTGCCCCCCCCCCCCCCCCCCCTCCTCCTCCTCAGCCGCTACTCACCAGTGAGGCCATGTTGACGGTGATTTTGGACATGTCGCGCGGCCGGAGTGGTTGGTGCCCCCCCCCCCCCTCCTCCTCAGCCGCTACTCACCAGTGAGGCCATGTTGACGGTGATTTTGGACATGTCGCGCGGCCGGAGTGGTTGGTGCCCCCGCCCCCTCAGCCGCTACTCACCAGTGAGGCCATGTTGACGGTGATTTTGGACATGTCGCGCGGCCGGAGTGGTTGGTGCCCCCCCCCCCCCCCCCCCTCCTCCTCAGCCGCTACTCACCAGTGAGGCCATGTTGACGGTGATTTTGGACATGTCGCGCGGCCGGAGTGGTTGGTGCCCCCGCCCCCTCAGCCGCTACTCACCAGTGAGGCCATGTTGACGGTGATTTTGGACATGTCGCGCGGCCGGAGTGGTTGGTGCCCCCCCCCCCCCCCTCCTCCTCAGCCGCTACTCACCAGTGAGGCCATGTTGACGGTGATTTTGGACATGTCGCGCGGCCGGAGTGGTTGGTGCCCCCCCCCCCCCCCTCCTCCTCCTCAGCCGCTACTCACCAGTGAGGCCATGTTGACGGTGATTTTGGACATGTCGCGCGGCCGGAGTGGTTGGTGCCCCCGCCCCCTCAGCCGCTACTCACCAGTGAGGCCATGTTGACGGTGATTTTGGACATGTCGCGCGGGCCGGAGTGGTTGGTGCCCCCCCCCCCCCCCCCCCCTCCTCAGCCGCTACTCACCAGTGAGGCCATGTTGACGGTGATTTTGGACATGTCGCGCGGCCGGAGTGGTTGGTGCCCCCGCCCCCTCAGCCGCTACTCACCAGTGAGGCCATGTTGACGGTGATTTTGGACATGTCGCGCGGCCGGAGTGGTTGGTGCCCCCGCCCCCCTCAGCCGCTACTCACCAGTGAGGCCATGTTGACGGTGATTTTGGACATGTCGCGCGGCCGGAGTGGTTGGTGCCCCGCCCCCTCAGCCGCTACTCACCAGTGAGGCCATGTTGACGGTGATTTTGGACATGTCGCGCGGCCGGAGGTGGTTGGTGCCCCGCCCCCTCAGCCGCTACTCACCAGTGAGGCCATGTTGACGGTGATTTTGGACATGTCGCGCGGCCCGGAGCGGTTGGTGCCCCCCCCCCCCCTCCTCCTCAGCCGCTACTCACCAGTGAGGCCATGTTGACGGTGATTTTGGACATGTCGCGCGGCCGGAGTGGTTGGTGCCCCCGCCCCCTCAGCCGCTACTCACCAGTGAGGCCATGTTGACGGTGATTTGGACATGTCGCGCGGCCGGAGTGGTTGGTGCCCCCCCCCCCCCTCTCCCTCCCCTCAGCCGCTACTCACCAGTGAGGCCATGTTGACGGGTGATTTTGGACATGTCGCGCGGCCGGCCATCCCCGGAGCTGCCCGAGGTTCGGGCCGCCGGCGTCGGCGGGGGAGGTGTAGGAGTTTTTCTGCGGAGACAGCGCACAGCACACCGTCATCCCAACCGCGCAGTCCGTGTCAGGTGGTGATCAGAGCGGCACTGTTACACTGCTCGCGCAGTCCGTGTCAGGTGGTGATCAGAGCGGCACTGTTACACTGCTCGCGCAGTCTGTGTCAGGTGGTGATC
>JAXIVJ010007760.1:0-59052 GCA_036785665.1 Chirona hameri
AGCATCAAACAAGCAAGACACAAACACAAATCAAAAAAACAAACAAGCACAGAACAACAAACATCAATTCTCACAAACCAGCAACCACCACACACACGACGACCAACACACAACACACACCACTAAACCACCAGAACAATGCATAAACCAACAAACACAACCAACAACAAACAAGCCAACACACAAAAACAACTCACAAGAAAGCATCAACTCAACCTAAAGCACACACAACCCTAAACAAGACACAAGCAAAAAAAATACAGACAGGCACTACACAACACCAACAAGTATAGAACAAAACAAATACACACAAACACAACACCTGGAGTACGCTGCAGCCCTACTGGGAGCTTGTTGTACCCAGACCCCCAGACCATCTTGTAGACAAAAACCTAACCCCCTAAAGCGTAATAAGTTGTCCGCTGTATTAATTGCAACCTAACCTAATCTAACCTATTTTATAATAATATACGCTTCGTCGAAAGAAATATGGAAATGCTGCCCTGGTGCACAATGCCTCTGTTTTTCTGATGTTACCATATGATGCTGTGACGTCATACTGTACATAAGATGGTGCACTGTCAGAAAGTGTTTTACCCCTGTGTCTTACCCCATGTGACCTGCCACTTGCTACCCACGACGCTGTGGAACTGCCACTGTGTCTGACCCCATGTGACCTGCCACTGTGTGACCCTGTGTGACCTGTAACTGTGTCCAGACCCCATGTGAGACCTTGTCACAGTGTCTGATCTGTGTGACAGTGCCACTGTGTCTGACCCCGTGTGACTGCACTGTGTCTGAACCTTGTGTGACCTGCTGCTTGTGGTCTGACCCATGTGACCTGCCACTGTGTCTGACCTGTGTGACCTGCCGCTGTGTCTGACCTGTGTGACCTGCTGCTGTGTCTGACCCGTTTGACCTGTGCTGTGTCCCTGACCCGTGTGACCTGCCAGCTGTGTCTGATCCAAGTGACTCAGCTGCTTGTGTCTGACCCTGGTTGTTGTACGCTGGTTGTTGTACTGTAATGTTGTGTGGTCGTGCCATGACCTGAGCTCCCCCACCCCCCTTGAGTTGACCCAGGACCCCCCTCTCTACCCACAGGCGGGTAAGAAAGCGTCTGCCCAGTCCGAGTCGGAGCGAGCTCAGCGGCCAAGCGTCCCCCTCGAAGGAGGCAGGCAGGCTGGCCAGCCTGACCGAGCGCAGCATAGGTGGCCGCCCGCTTCCGGCCGGCCTATTTCCCTTCCCTTCACCTGCGTTTTTGCCTGAAGCAGATCGTTCCTCATTTAAATAATCTGGGATGGCTGTGTTGTACCGTACCATTTTTTATTTGCTCGGTAAAGGCTGAATAGGGGACACTGTCGTGTGGTTTTGGTAACCAAAGGATGCATTTTGTCGCATTATTCGTGAAGGGAAGCACATTTCGGTTTGATAATAGTTGATCAGGTTGTTGCATCTGGCCTAGTCAAGGGTGGGGCACAATGTCGTGTATGATACTGTGAACTGTTCTCTGCACTGCGATACGAAATAAATGTAAGAAAGCATGTACACTGTCTGCGAATAAAATAATCAAGAATACAAATCCGGGAATAATCAAACGGAAGATTTCGTGATCTTTGTCCTAAGTATGGCTGTATGGTCTGTACTCTGTACACAAATTTCAGCGAAATCGAGATACACAGGCGGACCTCGTATTGTATGACCGTCCGTATTTCGCTAAGATACGAAAATCCAAGACCAAAAACATTGGATTCGTGATCAGCGCATCGGATATGGTTTGTGGAACAATTTTCAGCGAAATCGAGATTACCCGGCGGACCTATACGTATGGCAGTAGGCGTAGGACCAGGGGGGGGGAGGGGCAGCCCCCCCCCCCACCCACATTTTTTATTTTACCATTACGCCCTATGGGCCGTTCATGGAAAGAATCGACTCAGAAATGCCTCCGGCCGGCCCCCCCCCCCCCCCCCCCCAACTTGAACAATAGTTGCCGACGTCCCTGTTCGTATGTATGGTATGACCGTCCGTATTTCGTAAGGTACGGACAACAATCCCAGATCAAAAACATTGGATTCGTGATCAGCGTATCGGATATGGTCAGTGTGTCAATTTTCAGCGAAAATCGAGATTTCCTCATATATCAAACTACATTTGGAATAATCTGCTCCTAGTTGACGGTGGTGTACGAAGAAGCATACGTTCAATGGTTGGTTTTGTATTCAAAGCGCCAGAATTGTCTGGAAAAAATGTGCCATATTTTGGCAGCGAAAGCATTTCTATATAGCTCTCTAGAGCTCAATATGGACGTCATCCATACCCTAATTTAAACAACTTAATTTTTATCAAGTTAAGTGTCGTTTTCGAGAAAAAACATATCACCATCGTTTTCAGCAGCACTTACTTCCTATTTTCCGGGTACAACGGCGTTAATTTGACAACTTTCAGAAGGTGGCAATGTCCCTTTAATGGACGCACGGCAGCTTGTGCCAGCTGAAGGGATGGAGGCAGGCCGGCCGGCGGCAGTCCCCAGCTGAAGGGTTGGAGGCAGCACGGCCGGCGGCAGGTGCCCCATGCTGAAAGGGATGGAGACAGGCCGGCCGGCGAAGTTCTCCAGCTGAAGGGATGGGAGGGCAGGCCGGCCGGGCGGCAGTTTCTCCAGCTGAAAGAGATAGAGGCCGGCCGGCCGGCGGCAGTGACCCAGCTGAGGGGGTCGGAGGCAGCACGGCCCGGCGGCAGTGCCCCATATGAGGGGTTAGAGGCAAGCACGGCCGGTCGGCAGTGCCCCCAGCTGAGGAGTCTTGGAGGCACCACGGCCGGCGGCAGTGCCCCAGCTGAGGAGCTGGAGGCAGGCCGGCCGCGGGCAGTGCCCCACGGGAGGAGTTGGGAGGCAGCCGCCGGCGGCAGTGCCCCAGCTGAGGAGTTGGAGGCAGCCGGGCCGGCGCAGTGCCCCATCTGAGGGGTTAGAGGCAGCACGGCCGGCGGCAGTGCCCCAGCTGAAGGGATGGAGACAAGCACGGCCGGCGGCAGTGCCCCAGCTGAGGGGTTGGAGGCAGGCCACGGCCGGCGGCAGTGCCGCAGCTGAGGAGTTGGAGGCAGCAGACCGGCCGGCAGTGGCCGCTGGTTGTCGCCGTGTCCGGCCTGGCAAGACTCCGCAGTCACCGGCGCTAGTCCAAGTCCCACAACACCAGCCATCAAACTAAGGCATCCAGTAACCCGACTTCACAGACGGGACCCGACAAACCGCAGGAGCATGCTAAATTAATGCAGCTTCCTCTGCAATATTTTTCCCCACAACTTATGTAAGTACTACACAACTCGTCATAAGCACGAGCCTCCGATATCAACCATTTCATAACACAACCCTACTTATAAAACATTAATTAATTACATCCCTACAACTGGTTCAATATGTAATTTAGCCATTTCAGAGCGCAACGTCACACGGCTGAGCCAGCTACACCACCGATGGCATGCTTAGGCCCACCACCGATGCAGCGTGGAGGCCACCACCCGATGGCAGCTCAGGCCACCACCGATGGCAGCTCAGGCACCCACAGATGCAGCTCAGGCCACCACCGATGGCAGCTTCAAAAGCCACCCCACCGATGGCAAGCTGAGGCCACCACCGATGGCAGCTGAGGCCACCACCGATGGCAGCTCAGGCCACCACCGATGGCAGCTCGAGGCACACCGATGGCAGCTCAGGCCACCACCATGGCAGCTCAGGCCACCACCCGATGGCAAGCTCAGGCCCACCACCGATGGCAGCTCATGGCCACCACCGATGGCAGCTCAGGTCACCACCGATGCAGCTCAGGGACACCACCGATGGCAGCTGAGGCCACCACCGAGGGCACTCAGGCCACCACCGATGACAGCTCAGGTCACAAACGATGCCAGCTCAGGCCACCACCGATGGCAGCTCAGGCCACCACCGATGGCAAGCTCAGGCCACCACCGTGCAGCTCAGGCCACCACCGATGCAGCTGAGGCCACCACCGATGGGGCTGAGGCCACCACCGATGGCAGCTCAGGCCACCACCGATGGCAGCTCAGGCCACCACCGATGGCAGCTCAGGCCACCACCGATGGCAGCTCAGGTCACCTACCGATGGCAGCTCAGGCTACCACGATGCAGCTCAAGGCACCACCACCGATAGGCAGCTCAGCACCCACCGATGGCAGCTCAGGCACCGCTGCCGATGACCGAGCGGACCCAATGGGCAGAGGTTCCCTCCGCCGGGCCGGTCTCGTACCACTCGACGGTCCGTCTCTCGGCCAGGTCAGTCTCACCGACGCTGCACACCGCCGAGCCGTGCGACAGTGCCGTCCAACACCGCCGCACGCCCGGCGACCCGCCGAGCGTCCGTATCGCAGCGACGCTGAGCAAGGCGACCGCAGAGCGTCCGTCCGCGGCGCCTCAGTACCACAAGTGATACAGTCAACGAAACGGGTCAGACAAGGTGCCGGGGGGGGAGGGGGGGGGACATTTTTTACTTCATGTTGCGAAAGCAAAAGCAAAATGTATTTATACACCCAGAAACACTGAATTATGAAGTTTCCCTAAGTTTCCCGGCCAGACAAATAGAGCATGTGCGCGGTTTGTGTCGTAGCGTGAATTACACAAGACTCCCTCAGTCAAATATGAGATATCCGCCGGCATTGTGACACAGGAGCGAGCGACTGCATCGGTCGGTCGGAGGGCGCCGCTCCGTAGTATCGACAGCTCGACTGCGGCGGCGGCGGCGGCGGCGCGGGCGCGGCGGCGCGGCTGCCGATCGGAGCGGCCTGCGATGTTGCAGCGAGCAACACATCGTAGCCATGACTACCTCGCCCATCACATGGCATTTAATCACCATCGATTCGAGGCGGCTCCGAGCGGGTAATACGACCGCCAGTGGCGCCCGTCCGCGTCACCCGCGTCGAGTGTCCGTCCCGCTGCGAACTCGCGCGTCACTCCCGCGGCGAGACCTGCCAAGCACGGCAACGCACACGCATCGGCCGAGAACCCGAGCGCGTAAACACAATCGATGGGGTATTAAAATATTATTGAAAGTATTACATTCATTGCAACGAAAGTGTTAATTGGGCGTAAGGAAGCCGCAATTATTGCGGTTACATGGCTCATGCTACGAAAACAGCGCATGGAAACGCATCCGTGTAAATCTTCGAGAACGGCATGCCCGAAGATTCTGGGAAGATCACAACTTCTAGTGGCATGTTTCTTAGTAGAATTCAAATCCTTCGAAACTGTGCGGACATAATTATGTCTATTTTGCACATGTGCGAGTCAAACGCCAACCTCCAAACGGCAAGCCTCACGGAAAACCAGAACTACGTGGCATACAAGATAAACTTATGCCCAATCAAATGTGTGCACGTGTGGTGATGGCCCTGGCGACTCAGATGGGCTTGCTGTAATGGGTTCGAAGCATTTCCCGTGTTCTTAGTGTCAGAAAAGCTATCAAAAAAGCCGAAAAGGCATAGTCACCTGTGCAGTGAACATTGCACAAGACTGAAGGATATATCACATAGGGCCACCGATAGACATCTGATGTCTTGCAGTGCGACGAACGTCTCTTCATGAGCTCTGCCAAATGTCGCCGAGATCTCCAGGCCGATAATGCTGTTGCAAAGCACACCACCGCCGCGCCTTCCTGGATTCTGGAAAGGACCGGTACTGGCGTCGGGGGAGACAATGCCGTCCCGATCGTGGCGAGGTGGGAAACGGGTTCATAGCAGCGGACACTGGACAAGGAAACGAGTTCGTAGCAGCGGACGGGGAAACGAGTTCATACCAGCGGACGGGGAAACGAGTTCATGCCAGCGGAGCGGGGAACTAACAGCACGATTGATCTCTGTTACGCAAGCAAGCACAGTGCCACACAGAGCAGTCATCCAGCCTCTCTCAGTCTCAACCTCTCTCAGTCTCAGCCTCTCTCAGTCTCCAGCCTCTCTCAGTCACAGCTCTCTCGTCTCAGTCCTCAGCCTCTCATGTATCAACCCTCTCTCAGTCTCAGCCTCTCTCAGTCTCATGCCTCTCTCAGTCTCAGTCTCAGCCCTCTCTACAGTCTCAGTCTCAGTCTCAACCTCTCTCAGTCTCAGCCTCTCTCAGTCTCAGCCTCTCTCAGTCCTCAGTCTCATGCCTCTATCAGTCACAGCCTCTATCAAGTCTCAGCTCTCTCAGTCTCAGTCTCAGTCTCAGCCTCTCTCAGTCTCAGCTCTCTCATCTCAGCCTCTCTCAGTCTCAGCCTCCTCTCAGTCTCAGGTCTCCAGCCTCTCTCAGGTCTCATGCCTCTCTCAGGTCTCAGCCTCTTCAGTCTCAAGCCTCTCTCAGCCTCTCTCAAGTCTCAGTCTCAGCTCCTCCTCAGTCCCTCAGCCTCTCTCAGTCTCAGTCTCAGTCTCAGCCTCTCTCAGTCTCAGTCTCAGATCTCAGCCTCTCTCAGTCTCAGTCTCAGCCTCTCTCAGTCTCAGCCTCTCTCAGTCTCAGTCTCAGCCTCTCTCTGTCTCAGCCTCTCTGTCTCAACCTCTCTCAGTCCCAGCTCTCTCAGTCCCAGCCTCTCTCTGTCTCAGCTCATCTCAGTCCTCAGCCTCTCTCAGTCCCAACCTATCTCAGCTCTCAGCCTCTCTCAGTATCAGTCTCAGTCCTCAGTCTCAGTCTCAGCCTCTCTCAAGTCCTCAGTCTCACCCTCTCTCAGTCTCAGTCTCTCTCAGTCTCAGTCTCTCTCAAGTCTCAGTCTCAAGCCTCTCTCAGTCTCAACCTCTCTCAGTCTCAGTCTCTCTCAGTCTCATCCTCTCTCAGTATCAGTCTCAGCCTCTCTACAGTCTCGCCTCTCTCAGTCTCAACGTCTCTCAGTCTCAGTATCAGTCTCTAGCCTCTCTTCAGTCTCAAGTCTCAACCTCTCTCAGGTCTCAAGCCTCTCTCAGTCTCAGCCTCTCTCAGTCTCAGCCCAGTCATCTCGCAGGTCTCAGTCTCAGCCTCTCTCAGTCAAGCCTCTCGTCAGTCTCATCCTCAGCCTCTCTCAGTCTCAAGCATCAGCCTCTCTGTCTCAGTCTCAGCCTCTCTCAGTCATCAGTCTCAGTCCCAGCTCATCTCATTATCAGCCTCTCTCAGTCTCAGTCTCAGCCTCTCTCAGTCTCAGTCTCAGTCTCAGCCTCTCTCAGTCTCAGCCTCAGGCCACTCTCAGTCTCAGTCTCAGCCATCTCTCATCTCAGCCTCAGTCTCTCTCAGTCTCAGTCTCAGCCTCGTCTCAGCTCAGTCTCAGCTCTCTCAGTCTCAGTTTCAACCTCTCTCAGTCTCAGCCTCTCTCAGTCTCAGCCTCTCTCAGTCTCAGTCTCAGCCTCAGCCTCTCTCAGTCTCAGTCCTCAGTCTCAGTCTCAGTCTCAGCCTCTCTCCAGTCTCAGTCTCAGCCTCTCTTCAATTTCAACCTCTCTCAGTCCTCAGCCTCTCTCAGTCTCAGTCTCAGCCTCTCTCAGTCTCAGCCTCTCTCAGCCTCAGCCTCTCTCAGTCTCCTAGTCCTCAGGCCTCTCTCAGGCCTCATCCTCCTCTCCAGTCTCATCTCTCTCAGTCTCAGTCTCAGTCTCAGTCTCAGCCTCTTCTCAGTCCTCAGTTTCAGCCTCTCTCAGTCTCAGTCTCAGCCTCTCTCATGTCACAGTCTGTCAGCCTCACGCCCGCTCCCACCACAGCGGTCACGTTCCAATCAGCCCCCCAGCGCGACCGGCGGCCCGACGGTCGCCGGTCACCAGTGGTGGACTTCCTTGCCTGCAGTGCTTGATGCAGACAAACCCGGCCAGGACCAGGAAGCGCCCCACCTTGGTCGGCCGCACTGTATAGAACCAGATTGTGTTGCAGTTTTATGATCTGTATCTCAGTACCCGAAACAGGCGGTGCAGAGCTCAAACCCACCGACCGCACCAGCCGGCTCAAGACAGCTGAAACGGTACACGAATCGGTAAGCTGCGTTCTAACGGTGGCTGGCGCAGCATGCAGGACCATGCTTACACATTGACGACATGCATTTATGCAGGATGGAGTGTTTCGGATGGATTCGTCTCCGCGCACGTCGATTGTCGACGACAGACGATACGGAGGCTCCTAGAGAAAGGCACAACAAGAACAAGCCCACACAGTCGCCCAGCAGCAGCGCGGAGGCTCTCAGAGGACACAACAAGAACAAGCCCACACAGTCGCCCAGCAGCAGCGAGAGGCTCTCAGAGGACACAACAAGAACAGAGACCCACACAGTCGCCCAGCAGCAGCGAGAGGCTCTCAGAGGACACAACAAGAACAGCCACACAGTCGCCCAGCAGCAGCGAGGAGGCTCTCAAGAGGACACAACAAGACAGCCCCACACAGTCGCCACAGCAAGCGAGAGGCTCTCAGAGGACACAACAAAACAGCCACACAGTCGCCCAGCAGCAGCGGAGAGGCCCTCCTCAGAGGACACAACTAGAACAGCCCACCACAGTCGCCCAGCAGCATCGAGAGGCTCTCAAGGACACAACAAGAACAGCCCACACAGTCCCAGACAGCAGCAGCGAGAGGCGTCTCAGAGGACACAACAAGAACAGCCGCACAGTCGCCCAGCAGCAGCGAGAGGCTCTCAGAGGCACAAACAAGAACAGCCCACACAGTCATTCGCCCAGCAGCAGCGAGAGGCTCTCAGAGGACACAACAAGAACAGCCCCACACAGTCGCCCAGCAGCAGCGAGTAGGCTCTCAGAGGGACAACAAAAACAGCGACACAGTAACCCAGCAGCAGCCGCCGACTAGGTGCGGACACCACCGCGGCTCATTGGGTGTATCTCCGTCCACAGCCGTGGACAGCCGTGGACAGCCGTGACGCCGTGACGGCCGGTCACACCCTGCCACAATCCGTCCCGGAGACCAGGCGGGGGCTCACCAGGACGGGACGGCGCCGGCCGGCGGGTCGTGACCGGCCCGAGCCGGCCGCTCCGCCAGCCTTGAAGCCCGCCATATTAGGCAGGGCGAGTTTTATACCGCCCCGGAACTTATCGCCGAAAGAGTGCGCTCCACTAACAGGCGGACACTGGTTTGGTGGCGCTTACGTCATGGGCGCCGGGCGCGGATTAGGCCGCCGGCCGGGCCGGCTTTCGAGGGCTGGAGTCGTCGCCCAGTTATTTCCGAAGGGATGGAAAATAAGCCGTCCTTCAATTGAGAAACAACAACAGACAGTGTGCCACGACTGACAAAATATCAAACACACAGAGGGCCCAGGGCGATACAGGGGGGTCACGAGGTCACGGTCCCGCCCCCTGTAGCTCAGTTGGGAGAACGCTGGGCTTCCGACCCTCACCCGGTAGTGCAGCCCGGGTTCGAGTCGCTTCGGCGTTCGCTATTTGCCCCTGACTGGGGATGGCCTGTGGCCGGTGGCAGCGGTCACACTCAAGGTCAGTAACGTCAAAGGGCGGGCGGACCGTGTCCAGGTATGGCGGGCACGAACAACTTTCGCTTCTAAATTCATGGCCGGACGCCAGGGAAAGATTGCCTGATGGGGTGGTGGGGTCAAGGCCTGCGCAACAAGCTGCTTAGCGCTATAGCTTGCTAAGTGCTGATGCTTAGCTTCGGGGCCTGACTAGAAAATCATCCATTCAAAAACATCGAGTTAAATGTATCACCCCCCCCCCCCCGTGGGGCCGTGTGGGCACCACCGGGCCGGGGGCACCCACAGCGCCCGGGGCACCACAGCGCCGGGGCACCAGGGCACCACCAAAAGTAAAGCCCAAAAAATCCGCGCCGCCACGCGGCGCAAATCCATTCAGTGTTTCTTTGACCAAGGGCACCACCACGCCCGGTGCACAGAGTGACAGGAGCACCACCGTGCCCGGTGTGCCAGGGGCACCATTGCCATCGTGACGTAGGGCGGCTCTGTGGGGCGAGGGGAGAACACCGGGGGCACAGTGCCTCCTTGAATCTCAGATGGAAAACAATGGTCTGTGCCAGCCATGAAAATCAAAAGCATTGGTCGGGAGAACAAAATCGCTCAAATGATAAATTAAAATTGCTAAATGATGCTAAAAAAGTCCTGCATGCCTCCCGTCCCTTGAGCTATGAGGGGCACCAACGTGCCTAGTACCAGAGCAACAAGGTATCGGACTAGAGGGGCCCGAGGACCCCCTTGGGCTGATACTTAGATTATAGACCATTCGATTTTGTAGGGCCTTGTATTCACAAATGATAATGATAACAAAATAAATCAAAAAACTCCGCGACGCTACGCGGCCGCAAACCAATTTAGTGTTCTTTTCCGGTAAAAGGGTCCTAATATAGATTGAACACACTGCGCCCGCAGGGGAGGGATAATGGGGGCCATGGCCCCACCCATTTGGCCTTAAATAGGGGGGGGGCATCATGTCTTTTGACACCACCTTTTGCTCCAGACATATTTTCTCGTTTTGACCCTGCATCTGGTTCCAATTAGCATAAATTAGTTCTACAATCCGCTCAAAAACGTAAAATTGTGGCGCCGCTTCGCGGCGCAATAATAGTGCATCGCATGCATAAAGATTTACTGCTTGTGAAAATCCCCTTCCAACCCCATCCCCCCCCCTTGTCACGAACCTCGACCTTACCCTCTTGGTCAATTCTTCATCGGGCCGTCAGGAGCCCCCGACTGTACAAATAATATATTTTAGCACATCTGCGCACTTTAAATGATAGAAAGAGCTACGACTGATATTGCAAATACCTATAGCCACGTTGTCAATGAAAAAACAAAAATGCTGAAATAGGGGGCACCCTCAAAATATATTGGACCAAATCCGTTAAGTTTTTCATATTTGGGTAATAGGTAGGGGCACCACTGCAAATTGATGACCCCCTGAAGATTTACTGGATCCAGCCCCTGCATAGGCCAAACACATACATGTGCGAGGATGGCAGTGTTTGCAACGAGCTCCCCGTGTCGTAAAATAATAATTGTGTATATTACACCATGGATTACCCAATACCAGTATGGAAACTCAGGCTTCCAGCGCGACTTGTTAGTCCTGCCATCTAGCGGCACTGTATTCTCGCAGGGCTGCGAGATGAGTTTCCCATTCAGGTAATTAGGGTAATCCATGGTATTACCGAGCAAAAGGTTCGGCATTTAGACACATCTAAAGATGCGCGCACAAGGTGATGCCACCAAAAAGCACTCAAGACAACTTAATTACGAGGAATGAGGTTAATCCGTATTAACAATGTAGCATTAATGTAGGCATGTATTATTAAACATAACCACCCAAGAAGCCTAGGGACCACCAGGGTTACAGGGACTTGTCACCTGAGTTGACTACAAAACCACAACGGAAGACAGGGCACAGATGACAGTCAGGGTTTCATACTCAGCCAAGGCTTCAACGAGACGCAACTTAAATTAATGGGTTTACTACACTCATTGTACTGCGTACAGGCGCCTTCCAGTTTTGTTTTCCCCGTGCATCTCATATGCTCCGTCTGACAGTGAGCGTACACAGGATTCGTTCCCTGGGGGGGCCAATTTTTGCTCAGGGGGACATAAACTATAAAGTACCCCACACCAAAAAAAAACTCACCGGATTTAGGCCCCACTATATTTTTTAAAGGGCATATTTTCACCCTTTTATCATACAAAATCAAAAAACATTCATTTTTCGACCAAAGGGGGCACGTACAAGACCTCAGTGGGGGGGGGGGCAATTACCCCGTTTGCCCCCCCCCACCCCCCCCTTGTGACCGCCTATGCCGTCTGATCAGCTCGCAGTCGGCGGCCTGAAACTGATACAAGGCGAAGTGACTGCTGAGTCAAAACAGAACAGACTTGATAAGCCGGAGAGACAAAAAGAGCCGACATAAAGACGGTATCTTTCAGAGGCCAGACCACCACTTAACACCGTCACTCATTTGGAAACTAAACTCAAGCCGCGTAATTGATCACCTCTGAAAGGTGAGTACCTATGCCTATCACAGCCGAAATGCAGCAACTCCCGCCACCGTCAGCCAAGCTATTGACTCCCAGACCAGACCTCCCAGACTAGACCTCCCAGACTTGACCTCCCAGGACGCAGACCCTCCCTGCACCAGACCTCCAGACCAGACCTAGACCTCCCAGACCAGACTCCAGACCAGACCTCCCAGACCAAGACCTCCCCAGACCAGACCTCCACAGACCAGACCTGCCCAGACCAGAGCGCGGGGAGTGAGCTGTCCGGTGGGGTCCGGTGGGATCGTGGGCCGCAGCACAGCTGCTGGCCGACGTCGGGTCAAGTGTTTGCGCCTGATCCCATGAGTCATCCCTCACTCCGTCCATCAGCCAGATAGCACGCCCTCTCTCGAGAACGTGACGCTCTCCGGCCAACCTGCCCCAAGCAGGCGGTCCGTTCACCGGCCGTCCCGACACCAGCCAGCCAGCTGCATATCCGGCACTAGTCTGACTCCCGCCTGGACCGGACAGCGGACGAGGAAAAATCACCACAACTTGGACAAGATCACGCAACTTTTCAATTCTGCGCGAAAGGGAAGAAAGGATACAGCAGACTAATTAGCGAAGGACTTTAAGGACATTCCAGCCTGTGGTCTTAACTTTAAGTGAATTCGTTCAAGACCTTTGCTGCTGAGCGGCAGGTTTCCCGTCATTTGTTTGCATCTGTGTGCGGTCCCGGGCTGTCACGCCGGCCGCTGCTCCGCGTGCCAGCCACGATGCCCGGCCGGCACCGAGGGAGCCGCTCCGCTCCAGTCGTGCTGTCGCTCAGCATCGTAAATCCCGGCAGCTAGCGTCGGCCGTACCGGCCCACGGGCCCACCTCCAACGACCATCTATCAGCGGCGGCGCGAGCGCGCCCGGGCCGCGGTTCCCCTTTCCCTCCGCCAGGTGTCACCCGGCGCCGATTAGTGCATCAATAGCCCGCGGGTCGCGAGTAAATCATTCCCGGTGCAGCCGAGTCGCCTAAACAAACAGCCCACCAGCCGCGCTGTTATCACCAGTTACGGCCCGATTTACAGACACTTCGAACAGCATAAAGCGTCGGTTCCATTGCGCTGTGCCACGTCCATTCATCATCCCGCCGGCGCGCGAGATCTTCCATCACGGAATCATCACTACCCGGACCGGAGACACCCCTGGGCACTTCACAGTCTGCTGCACAGCTCCGATACGAGCTCAGCTGCCAGTGTGAGCTGGTGCGGGGCCGCTACCGCGTCCCGCTCTGCGGCGAGTAGCGGTGCGTCTCGCCAGCGCCGTGCATCGCGTCGTGGCGCGCGGGCGGCAAGTCGCGACAGGAGGTACGCCAGCACCCACGGCGACAATGGTCAGACGCCAAGGTTCCGGTGGCGCGCGACCATGGCGCCGCGTGGTGTGGCGGCGGAGCCGGCGGCAGCGTCGGCCGCTGGCGCTCCCCCAGACGCCACCGCCGCCGCCGCCGGGCGGTGGCGGTGCAAACGTCGCAAATAGCCGCACGGGGTGGGCAGCAGCAGTGGCGGCGGCCGGGCGGCGGCGGCGACGGCGGCGGAGTGCCGACGCTACCGGCGGCGGACGCCAATGGGACGGCCTGAGTGTGCTGCCGTCCGACGCTGGGTCAGTCAGGCAGTCTGGGAACATATGGTAAAGCGTCACTCACTCGTGTCGGGGCAGGACGGCTCATCCTGCAAACCTCAGCCACTCGGGGGACCATGACGAGTGACAGGGATATGATGCAGCGTTGACAACGGCGACATCAGCGACAATGGGGGCACAGTAGCCCAACGACGCTGCCGCCCTCCCCCCGTCAGCAAGCCTTGGCAGTGACTGGTCAGCCAGAGCCCCTCCCGACCTCCCCTCTCCTCCCTCCCTCCCTCTCCTCCCTCCCTCCCTCCCTCCTCCCCTCCCTCCCTCCCCTCCTCCCTACCTCCTCCCCCTCCCTCCCCTCCTCCCTCCACCATCCCTCCCTCCCTCCCCACACCACACCGTTCTCCAACGCTAACAAAAACCGGACGGCGTGAAAAACGTTCCACGACGCAGCCAGCGCCCGGCGTAATTGTCCCGGATTACCACGGAGTGACCCCGGATTACCCGGACGGAGTACCCCGAGTACCCTGTACCACGGAGTACCACGAGTACCCGCCACCTACGCACGTGCGCCGGACGGCGGGCGACGGCAGCGCGCGGCTTTATCAGCTGCCCAGCGGCGCAGCTGCGGTGCCGGCCAAGCCGCGCCCGAACGCCGGCCGACCAAGCGAGCACCAAAGCGGACCGCTGCAAATAGCCACCCAGCACGCCGGCCGGTCAGACGCAGAACCAGTTTACCGAGCGTCACGGCACGGCGGCGGCAGCGGCCGGCTCGCCGCCAACACACCGCCGCGCTGCACGGCACTTACGCAAGCGGTCGGGCCATCGAGCGGCCGTGGACGCCGGGGAGACGCCGGCAGCCGGCCGCGGGCACTGAGCGTCATCACACACAGCCCTTGGACAGACGCATGACGCAGGCAGGGCTCGCTGGACGCAGCAGCGCTCGCTGACACTGGTACGGAGTGTCATCGAATCCAGTCGGATTGTATGTGCAGTGCGGATGGTAGTCGCCTAGATCCAGGCGGCCGTCGCGGACGCCACGAGGTAGCGTGGACGGTGACTCCCACGACAATAACCGCCAGGGCAGCGACCCAACAGGGAGCGCCACTCGCCGTTCGGGCCAGCCGGGCATTTTTGCCAGGGACGCCTTGTAGACGACGCTGCCGCATCCGTTCTAGAGACACAGGTCGGCAGCCAGCACGAATAGTGACCAATACCCATCACCCTATGATTCCATCCGAGTCCCAGCCGCTTGAATTACCCAATCCGTTATCGGCTGGCCCGATGCTTCGCAGAGCCGGCTGTTCATACGTTCGGTGAGCGGTGACAGCACTTCACGCGTCCGGCTCGCGGTCGAAGTCGCTTCACGACCTCACGCCAAGGTGGACCGACGCTTAGCCGAGTTCTCCGCCGCCATGTCCACAGGCGTCGAAGTGCAGCGGAACACTGGCCCGGGCCGCGGCGGCGGAACAGACCGACCGGGGCCGGCCGTTACTGTCCCAAATTAGCCCAGCCCGCCCGGCCGGCCGCTGGAGGGCCGCTCCGAGTGTTCCGCGCAGCACAGCCCCAGTCCTCTCACTTCTCCCTCTCACTCCTCCACCCTCTCTCCCCTCTCCCCCTTCTCTCCCTCATCTCTCACTCTCTTCTCTTCTCTTCTCTCACCTCCTCTTCTCTTCCTCTCATCTCCCCCCCACATCTATCCTCTCTCTCACCTTCCTCATCTCTCTCCTCACTCTCTCTCTCTCCTCCCATCTCTTCTCCTCTCTCACTCACACACACAAACACACAACACTTCTCGTCTCTCGGTCTCCTCTCTCTCTCTCCATCGCTCACACACCACTCACTCACACTCACACCCTCTCTCTCACTCTCACTCTCTCACACTCTCTCTCTCTCTCTTCTCACCTCACTCCACACACTCACTCACACACACCCCCCACCCACCCACCCCCCACCCCACCGCCCACCCACCCTCCCACCCCACCCTCCCTCCCTCCTCCCCCCACCCACCCACCCCCCTCCCTCCCTCCCCCTCCCTCCCTCCCTACCCTCCCTCCACCCTCCCTCCCACCCTCCCTCCTCCCCCTCACCCCTCCCTCCCTCCACTCCTCCCTCCTACCCTCCCTCCCTCCCTCCCCTCCTCCACTCCCTCTCCCTCCCTCCCTCCCTCCCTCCCATCCCTCCCCTCCCTCCCTCCCCCACCCTCCCTCCCTCTCCCTCCCTCCCTCCCTCCCACCCTCCCTCCCTCCCTCCCTCCCCTCCCTCCCTCCTCCCCTCCCTCACTCCCTCCCCTCCCTCCTCCCTCTCTCTCTCTCTCTCTCTCTCTCATCTCTCCTCTCTCTCTCTCTCTCTCTCTCTCTTCTCTCTCTCATTCTCCTCTCTCTCTCTCTCTCCTCTCTCTCTCTCTCTCTCTCTCTCTCTCTCTCTCTCTCTCTCTCTCTCTCTCTCTCTCTCTCTCTCTCTCTCCTCTCTCTCTCTCTCTCTCTCTCTCTCTCTCTCTCTCTTCTCTCCTCTCTCTCTCTCTCTCTCTCTCTCTCTCTCTCTCTCTCTCTCTCTCTCCTCTCTCTCTCTCTCTCTCTCTTCTCTCTCTCTCTCTCTCTCTCTCTCTCTCTCTCTCTCTCTCTCTCTCCTCTCTCTCTCTCTCTCTCTCTCTCTTCTCTCATCTCTCTCTCTCTCTCTCTCTCTCTCTCTCTCTCACTCACACTCGCATACACGTCATAGGTGGGCCCGGCCGGCCCGAACCGGCAGCACACGGCTCGCCACCCACTTCTCCGGCCCCCGGCCACGGGAGCGCCCGGTCCAGTCCGACGATACGGTGGGCGGGGCGCCGGGGACAGGGGACGCGACCTACCCAACCACCGCCACCGTGGTGGGTGGCGTCTTCATTTATCAAAGCCGACAAACTTACTTGATCCAAATCAGCATTACTGGTGGCGTTGCGTTACATAACACAATAAATGTATGGAGCTTCCAGTGATACTAATGCGTATACAGCAGTATTATGCTGTAAAGCATTGCTACCTATCTATCAAATCACCTATCAAAACGTGGCCCCATTCAATAATCGTGGAAACAATCGACCGATAACTGACCGAATCAAGGCAACATCAAAACGGACCATTGCTACACTTAGTGTTTTGATGCAACATGCAACACAAAACGTCAGCAGCTAGGTCACGTGTCTCTCGGTCACTCCCGTAAGAAGCAATCCAGGACAGACAAAGCTGTGTCAGGAGGGGCGACAATTTCCTGGCCGGGTCAGGACGTGTTGAGTCCTCTGTGGTACAGGTGTGTTACAGCAGAGCCCCGACGGACCACGGCCTACCATCGGCCGGTGTTGTCAGTACTCTGTACTCGGTACTCTGTACTCAGTACTCTGTACAGTCAGGACGTGTTGAGTCCTCTGTGGTACGGTGTGGTTACAGCAAGAGCCCCGGCGGACCACGGCTACCATCGGCCGGTGTTGTCAGTACTCTGTACTCAGTACTCTGTACGGTCAGGACGTGTTGAGTCCTCTGTGGTACGATGTGGTTACAGCAGAGCCCCGGCGGACCACGGCTACCATCGGCCGGTGTTGTCAGTACTCTGTACTCAGTACTCTGTACTCAGTACTCTGTACTCAGTACTCTGTACAGCAGGACGTGTTGAGTCCTCGGTGGTACGGTGTGGTTACAGCAGAGCCCCGGCGGACCACGGCTACCATCGGCCGGTGTTGTCAGTACTCTGTACTCAGTACTCTGTACAGTCAGGACGTGTTGAGTCCTCTGTGGTACGGTGTGGTTACAGCAGAGCCCCGGCGGACCACGGCTACCATCGCCGGTGTTGTCAGTACTCTGTACAGTCAGGACGTGTGAGTCCTCTGTGGTACGGTGTGGGTTACAGCAGAGCCCCCGGCGGACCAACGGCTACCATCGGCCGGTGTTGTCAGTACTCTGCACTCAGTACACTGTACAGTCAGGACGTGTTGAGTCCTCTGTGGTACGGTGTGGTTACAGCAGAGCCCCGGCGGACCACGGCTACCATCGGCCGTGTTGTCAGTACTCTGTACTCAGTACTCTGTACAGTCAGGACGTGTTGCAGTCCTCTGTGGTACGGTGTGGTTACAGCAGAGCCCCGGCGGACCACCGCTACCATCGGCCGGTGTTGTCAGTACTCTGTACTCAGTACTCTGTACAGTCAGGACGTGTTGAGTCCTCTGTGGTACGGTGTGGTTACAGCAGAGCCCCCGGCGGACCACGGCTACCATCGGCCGGTGTACTCAGTACTCTGTACTCAGTACTCTGTACAGTCAAGGACGTGTTGAGTCCTCTGTGGTACGGTGTGGTTACAGCAGAGCCCCGGCGGACCACGGCTACCATCGGCCGGTTGTGTCAGTACTCTGTACTCAGTACTCTGTACGGTCAGGACGTGTTGAGTCCTCTGTGGTTACGGTGTGGTTACAGCAGAGCCCCGGCGGACCACGGCTACCATCGGCCGGTGTTGTCAGTACTCTGTACTCAGTACTCTGTACAGTCAGGACGTGTTGAGTCCTCTGTGGTACGGTGTGGTTACAGCAGAGCCCCGGCGGACACGGCTACCATCGGCCGGTGTTGTCAGTACTCTGTACTCAGTACTCTGTACGGTCCAGGACGTGTTGAGTCCTCTGTGGTACGGTGTGGTTACAGCAGAGCCCCGGCGGACCACGGCTACCATCGGCCGGGTGTTGTCAGTACTCTGTACTCAGTACTCTGTACAGTCAGGACGTGTTGAGTCCTCTGTGGTACGGTGTGGTTACATCAGAGCCCCGGCGGACCACGGCTACCATCGGCCGGTGTTATCACCACCAGCCAGGCGTCATTAACATCGACCAAACGGCAGTGGCCGCCGCCGCCGGCCGTCAGCCGGCCGGCCGGTGCCGTGACCCCAGAACGGTATCCATGCCGTTCTCACACCGCCCGGCCGCGCCCGCACACCGCCCGGCCGCGCCCGCACACCGCCCGGCCGTGCCGACTCACCGCCCGGCCGTGCCGACTCACCGCCCGGCCGCGCCAGCACATGACTGAGTACCGCACACTGCGGGACGCCCTGGAGTACCGCAGACGGCGGGCAGAATACTGCACACTGCGGGACGCCCTGAGTACCGCAGACGGCGGGGCAGAATACTGCACACTGCGGGACGCCCTGAGTACCGCAGACGGCGGGGCAGAATACTGCACACTGCGGGACGCCCTGAGTACCGCAGACGGCGGGGCAGAATACTGCACACTACAGGAACAGAGTATTGCCCAGAGTCGAGACGTGGCGCCCGCTGCCGGGCAGGACCAGCTGTCATGACAGAATCACTGCTGCACTATCAGAGCATCCAACTGCGTAGGTCTAACGGCCAGTTAGATCCCCGCTGAGTCTGCTCGACACGCACACGCCCGTCATCACGCGTGCCGTCACCGCTGCAGAGCCGAGCAGACCAGCAGCAGACGGGGCAGACCAGCAGCAGACGGGCAGACCAGCAGGAGAGACGAGCAGACCAGCAGCAGAGACGAGCAGACCAGCAGTAGACGGGGCAGACCAGCAGCAGAGACGAGCAGACCAGCAGCAGAGACGAGCAGACAGCAGCAGAGACGGCAGACCAGCAGCAGAGACGGGCAGACCAGCAGCAGAGACGGGCAGACCAGCAGCAGAGACGGGCAGACCAGCAGCAGAGACGGGCAGACCAGCAGCAGAGACGAGCAGACCAGCAGCAGAGACGGGCTGACCAGCAGCAGAGACGGGCAGACCAGCAGCAGAGACGGGCAGACCAGCAGCAGAGACGGGCAGACCAGCAGCGCAGGCGGCGGGCGCAGGGGATCGCCCTGCAGTGACAGCCGCAGCGCTGCGTGCAGGAATGGCGCCCACAGCGCTGAACTCTACACCGCAGCTGACCGCAGCTGACCGCAGCTGACCGCAGAGGCACACGGCAGACCGGGCAGCCAGTGCCGGCATTGAATTATCCGACAAACAGCTGCAAAATGCGCTACACAGTCGCTGAGCCAGGGCGGAATTACAAAGGCCACCCATCCGCAGCGGATGCAAAAAGAAAATATGCATGCAAAGATTGCTGGATTGCACGGTAGATTACAACACCGGACAGTTTGGATGTATCCTAGAGCATGTTTGAGCAGCGCGAATGCAACACAAAAAAAAATGCAAGTTCCTCCCGGTTAATCTCTGCTTGCATGAACTGCACACAGCAAAGAATGGCTAATATCATCGCAACAGACATAACAAGTGCCGGCATATAGTTTTACATTTATCTCTTTGAGATGAATCGGAAGGGATGCTTGCCAACATGTCAGTTTAATAATGACCACACATTAATTAACCACGTACAATTAATCACTCTCTAAGTGATTTTTATCTGCCTGTCACAACATTAGGGTAGAATAAGACCTCACGCCAAGATAGAGTATCACTGGATAAAACAACCTGCAGCGGCGTCTCCCTGAAGCATCTGATCTAAAACAAAGTTCCGGCCATGACAAGGGAACGTGTCACAGGCACCGGAGGCAGTCTTTCATACCCTCACCCAGTTCGGCATCTGCGACCCCTGGTAAAGGGCCGCCGGAGGCAGTCTTTCGTACCCTCACCCAGTCCGGCAGCTGCGACCCCTGGTAAAGGGCCGCTGGAGGCAGTCTTTCGTACCCTCACCCAGTCCGGCAGCTGCGACCCCTGGTAAAAGGCCGCCGGCGGCAGTTCTGGACGAGGTCATCGACAGCCCAGGAAACGGCAGCCCACTTCTGAATGAACAGCGTCTGACCAGAGCGGCACCGAGCAGTAACTGGTACACTGCCTGCGGCCGGGGTCAGCCGTCTGGCGTGTGACGGCCAGACAGCATATGTAGCAGCTCTGTAGCGGGCCGCCCAGTGCCCAGTGCATTGTAATGGTTGGCTCGGGTGGACTCTACTGCCCTGAGAGGCGGTACCGCCCCGAGAGGCGGTACCGCCCCGCCGCGGGTGGCGGAGCGGACGGTCCGCGGCCGCCCCGGAGAGCCCCGCTCTGCTGGGCCGCGTGGCTCCGTGACAGCCGGCCCCCGGCCCGCCAACAATAACAGGTGCCTCCTCGCGTGGCCCCGCCGGCGGCAGCGGTGACGGCCGGCGCAGCAGCGGCGCCGCAGCACCGGCGCAGCACCGGCGCAGCAGCGGCGCAGCACCGGCGGCAGCATCGGCGCAGCAGCGGCGCAGCAGCGGCGCAGCAGCGGTGCAGCACCGGCGCAGCAGCGTGGTGTAAGCATACGGATTCAGACCCACGCGCCATTCTCTGTGGCTACAAAATCACCAGCCGTCTCTTCCCGTGGCAGTAATGCACACCGACTCCTCCCACACTAAATCACTGGACAGCATCATCACCCATCTATCAAGACGCCAACAGGGTGTAGATCACGACGCCAACAACAGCAGCGACACCATCGCCCGGTGGCCCGACGACACATAATTGGAGCCTGTGCCGGCGATAAATGACTGGTGTCGGCGGAGATCGCGGCCGGCAGATAGCCGCTGTCGTCTGTCAGTTTAGTCGGACCGGCGCCATCCGTCACAGGCAGGCTCCCGCCCATGGCACCGGCCTGATCACAGCGCCCCCTGACAGGCTGCAGACGGCGGTACTGATCACGGGCGACAGGACACGGCCACACGTCACCAGCGGTGGCAGGAATGTCGTGACTTGGTCACACGTCACCAGCGGTGGCAGGATTGTCGTGACTTGGTCACACGTCACCAGCGGTGGCAGGAATGTCGTGACTTGGTCACACGTCACCAGCGGTGACAGGAATGTCGTGACTTGGTCACACGTCACCAGCGGTGGCAGGAATGTCGTGACTTGGGCACACGTCACCAGCGGTGGCAGGAATGTCGTGACTTGGTCACACGTCACCAGCGGTGACAGGATTGTCGTGACTTGGTCACACGTCACCAGCGGTGACATGAATGTCGTGACACGGTCACACGTCACCAGCGGTGGAAGGAATGTCGTGACACGGTCACACGTCACCAGCGGTGGCAGGAATGTGGTGACACGGCCACACGTCACCAGCGGTGGCAGGAATGTCGTGACTTGGTCACACGTCACCAGCGGTGACAGGAATGTCGTGACTTGGCCACACGTCACCAGCAGTGACAGGATTGTCGTGACTTGGTCACACGTCACCAGCGGTGGCAGGAATGTGGTGACTTGGCCACACGTCACCAGCGGTGACAGGAATGTCGTGACTTGGCCACACGTCACCAGCGGTGACAGGATTGTCGTAACTTGGCCACACGTCACCAGCAGTGACAGGATTGTCGTGACTTGGTCACACGTCACCAGCGGTGGCAGGAATGTGGTGACTTGGTCACACGTCACCAGCGGTGACAGGAATGTCGTGACTTGGTCACACGTCACCAGCGGTGACAGGAATGTCGTGACACGGTCACACGTCACCAGCGGTAGCAGGAATGTCGTGACTTGGTCACACGTCACCAGCGGTGGCAGGATTGTCGTGACTTGATCACACGTCACCAGCGGTGACAGGATTGTCGTGACTTGGTCACACGTCACCAGCGGTGACAGGACTGTCCTCACGTGATCACACGTCACCAGCGGTGGCAGGAATGTCGTGACTTGGTCACACGTCACCAACGGTGGCAGGAATGTCCTCACGTGGCCACACGTCACCAGCGGTGGCAGGACTGTCGTGACTTGGTCACACGTCACCAGCGGTGACAGGATTGTCGTGACTTGGTCACACGTCACCTGCGGTGGCAGGAATGTCGTGACACGGTCACACGTCACCAGCGGTGGCAGGATTGTCGTGACACGGTCACACGTCACCAGCGGTTACAGAATTGTCGTGACTTGGTCACACGTCACCAGCGGTGACAGGATTGTCGTGACTTGGTCACACGTCACCAGCGGTGGCAGGAATGTCGTGACACGGTCACACGTCACCAGCGGTGGAAGGATTGTCGTGACACGGTCACACGTCACCAGCGGTGGAAGGATTGTCGTGACACGGTCACACGTCACCAGCGGTGACAGGATTGTCGTGACTTGGTCACACGTCACCAGCGGTGGCAGGAATGTCGTGACTTGGCCACACGTCACCAGCGGTGGCAGGATTGTCGTGACTTGGCCACACGTCACCAGCGGTGACAGGAATGTCGTGACTTGGCCACACGTCACCAGCGGTGGCAGGAATGTCGTGACTTGGCCACACGTCACCAGCGGTGGCAGGATTGTCGTGACTTGGCCACACGTCACCAGCGGTGGCAGGATTGTCGTGACTTGGCCACACGTCACCAGCGGTGGCAGGATTGTCGTGACTTGGTCACACGTCACCAGCGGTGGCAGGATTGTCGTGACTTGGCCACACGTCACCAGCGGTGGCAGGATTGTCGTGACTTGGCCACACGTCACCAGCGGTGGCAGGATTGTCGTGACTTGGTCACACGTCACCAGCGGTGACAGGACTGTCCTCACGTGGTCACACATTATCAGGAGCTGGAGGCACATAGTTGATAGCAGTGTTGGTGTTGCAGCAGGAAACGAGAAGTACTGAACAGAAGTGAAGTGCCGCACACCGGGAGCGGAAGGTCTTGAGATCGAGCCTGGGCCCGAGCCTGGGTCCGAGCCTGGGCCCGAGCCTGGGCCCTGACTTATTTTTGCGCGACCGACTCGAGCTCTGATCGACGCAACTAGAGAGCGCTGTAAAATTGTGTTGGTACAACAACAAGCAACAAGCGACCATGGGCATGGAAAAGCTGACAAATAGCAGCACTTATTCGTGCAGATAGTGCAGCGTAGAAAATACAAGCCCAAACTACAATCATTGACTAGCAATGTTGATTCATAATATCAATGTAAATTACAAGTAGACGATTTGTAAATTACAAGCAGACGATGCCTGACCTACTGTGTCTAGGTCTGCTAATACGGACAGTACCAGCCAGGCACAGTCGTGTCTAGGTATACTAATACGGACAGTACGAGCCAGGCACAGTCGTGTCTAGGTCTGCTAATACGGACAGTACCAGCCAGGCACAGTCGTATCTAGGTCTGCTAATACGGACAGTACCAGCCAGGCACAGTCGTTTCTAGGTCTGATAATACGGCCAGTACCAGCCAGGTAGTCGTGTCTAGGTATGCTAATACGGACAGTGCCAGCCAGGTACAGTCGTGTCTAGGTCTGCTAATACGGACAGTACCAGTCAGGCACAGTCGTATCTAGGTATGATAATACGGACAGTACCAGCCAGGCACAGTCGTGTCTAGGTCTGCTAATACGGACAGTAACAGCCAGGTACAGTCGTGTCTAGGTCTGCTAATACGGACAGTACCAGCCAGGCACAGTCGTTTCTAGGTCTGCTAATACGGACAGTACCAGCCATGCACAGTCGTGTTTAGGTATGCTAATACGGACATTACCAGCCAGGCACAGTCGTGTCTAGGTCTGCTAATACGGACAGTACCAGCCAGACACAGTCGTGTATAGGTCTGCTAATACGGACAGTACCAGCCAGGCACAGTCGTGTATAGGTCTGCTAATACGGACAGTACCAGCCAGGTAGTCGTGTCTAGCTGGCATTATCTGCTAATACGGACAGTACCAGCCAGGCACAGTCGTGTCTAGGTCTGCTAATACGGACAGTACCAGCCAGGCACAGTCGGTCACGCCAGACGCGAAATGTGCACGATTCCTAAACACATCAGGACGAACAACAACGTCAACAGCAAAACAGGGACGAGTATCATTTACACAAACTGTGGACTAATGATGACAAACAAATCACCATACAGCGGGCAAGGGCAAGAATGTTACCATGTTTATCCACCAGACACGAGCTCAAATTTCAAAGAAAACTTCAATCAGAGTTAGCCAGTCAGATTTGACTACTAATTCCTCAACACTATCAGGATGATGAGCCATAATTGCACAACAGAGTTGAACACCATCCACAAACCCAGAAGACGGAGAATATTGCATCACAAATTGTAATGCAGCAACTCAAGGGACAGACAGTGTTAGATACATTAGATACACACCAAAGCTTATGTTTCACTGAAAACATATATTCAGGGTAACATTAGTGCTAGGATGTTGTTATGGCAATAATGCCAAATAGCAGTACGCAATAATAAAGCTAGGCAATTAATAGTATGTGAACTGGTGAAATGTGTCAATTACTGCCCCAGTGCAGAGTTACATTTAATGTTTCCAATCAAGTAACCTATTGCTGGTTTTCTTGTTAAACAAACTGCAGGTAAGCAGTTCATAATCATAATGGCAACTAAACAAACAGACCTCATGGGCAGAGGCGGTCGCAGGGAAAGGGGGGGGGGACATCCGGGCCATGACCCCCCACCAAGGCGGCCCATGAGGGGGGGGGCAACATATCTTCCCCCAAAGTCACTTCGGGCCCGCCTGGGTTTCAGGTCAGAATGGGCCCTCAAGAGGTCAGAGAGGAGGCCAACTGGATGCCAGAATGGCACCTGGAGGCTAAAGCGAGTCCTCTCGAGGTCAAAGCGGGCCCTCTGGAGGTCGGATAGGACCATCTGGAGGCCAAAGCGTGTCTCTTGTAGGCCGGAGTGGGCCCTCTGGAGGTCAGAGGGGGCCCAATGGTATCCCGAGGGCCCTCTGCAGGACGGAGAGGGCCTCTGAAGGCCAAAGGGGCCCTCTGAAAGCCAGAGTGGGCTCTCTGCAGGTCAGAATGGGCCCTCTGGAGTTCGGAGTAGGCCCTCTGAAAGCCAGAGGGGCCCACTGGAGGCCAGAGTAGGCCCTCTAGAGGCAGGAGTGGGCCCTCTGAAGGCCAGAGTGGGTCCTCTGGACCTGGAGGGCAGAGTTGGTCCTCTGGACCTGGAGGGCAGAGTTGGTCCTCTGGACCTGGAGGGCAGAGTTGGTCCTCTGGACCTGGAGGGCAGAGTTGGTCCTCTGGACCTGGAGGGCAGAATTGGTCCTCTGGAGGACAGAGTGGGCCCTCTGTAAGGCAGGGGACCCTCTGGAAGTCAAGGGACCCTCTGGAGGTCAGAGTCGACCCTCTGGAGGCAGGAGTGGGCCCTCTGGAGGTTGTCACATGGGGCCCTCTGGAGCCCGGAGTGGGCCCTCTGGAGGTTCAGAGTGGGCCCTCTGGAGGTCAGAATGGGCCGTTTGAAAGCGAGAATGGCCGTCGTGAGGCCAAAGGGATCCTCTGGAGGTAGGAATGGGCCCTCTGAAAGCGATAATGGCCGTAGTGAAGCCAGAAGGGCCCCTTGAAGGCCAGAGTAGCCGGAAAGGCCAGAGAAGGCCCTCTGGGAGGCCGGAAATGGCCTTCTGAAAGCCAAAGGAGCCCTCTGAAGGCAAAGGGGCCCTCTAGAGGACAAAGGGCCCTCTGAAACCTAGAGTGGGCCCTCACAGGTCAGAATGGCCCTCCCTCTGTCAGAGTGGGCTCTCTGGAAGCCAGAGAGGGCCCACTGGAGGTCGGAGTTGGTGCTCTGGAGGCCAGAGTGGATCCTTGGAAGGACGGATTGGGCCCTTTGGAAGCCAGGGACCCTCTTGAGGTCAGAATTGGGCCTCTGGAGGCTGAGTGGGCCCTCTGGAGGTGGAGGCAGCAGTGGGCCCTCTGGAGGTAGAGGTCGGAGTGTGCCCGCTGGAGGTCCGAGTAGGCCCTCTGGAAGCCACACGAGGTCCTCTGGAAGCTGGAGGGGCCCTCTGGAGGTTACCGTCAGCATGGACCCTCTGAAAGCGAGAGTGGCCGTCGTGAAGCCAGGGGGCCCTCTGGAGGTCAGAGTTGGTCTTATGGAGGCAGGAGTGAACTCTCTGGAGGTGGAAGCCGGAGAGCGCCCTCTGAAGGCTAGAGTGGGCCATCTGAAGGTCAGGGTGGGCTCCAGGAAGCCAGAGTAGGTCTACTAGTATCTAGAGGGGCCCTCTGAAAGCCAGGGGCCCTACCGAGGTCAGAGTGGGTCCTCCGAAGGTCAGAGTGGGCCCTCTGGAGGTCATAGTGGCCCTATGAAGGCCAGATGGGCCCTATGGATGTCAGAGTGGACCCTCTAGAGGCAGGAGTGGACCTCCTGAGGTCAGTGTGGGCTCCCTGGAGGCCACATGGGGCCCTCTGGAAGCCAGAGGTGGAACTGAGGCCAGAGTGGGCCCTCTTGACGTCAGAGCGAGATCTATGGAGGTCAGATGGGCCCAATGGAGTTCAGAGTGGGCTCTCTAAAAAAAATACCCTCTCAAACCAGCAAAAGTCCCTGTCGCCGCTTGACGGTCCATGCAGGCCGACCGAGGGCCCTTTTAAGCCTAGAAAGGGACTCACAGACGGTCATAAAGCTCTTAGACGCCTGATAACGACCCCCATCAGGCATAGCAACACCCTCTCAGGCTGGGCAAGGACCCCTTCAGGTCAATCAGCGGTCCTTTTAAAGACGCTGAGGGCCTAATCGAAGTCACTTCGGCCATGTTTTAGCTCAGGTCAAAATTGAGTCACAGAGGTCATCAAAGGTGATTTTATTAAACTTTAGGACTTAGCTCCAGAAACTCCAAATATGGGCACTATGATAGCTAGGAAGAAACAAAACAATTTGTTTAGCTCATGTTAACAGTTTAGGCTTCCGAGGTCACCAAATGTCATGCTGGCATTTTCTTCCAAGAAGTGTTTCGTGCACAACGTTTTATCTAATGAAGATAGGGCAATAATTGCAACGCCATCGTGTTTGTCTCGTCGAGGCACTTCGAACTGTATTCACGATGACCGGATTGGGTCAAGCTCAAAATTTGACCTCGGGTCAAGGTCATTTGTGGACCCAGTAGGTAATGTTGCATATGGGGAGACGCATCTCAGGAAGACAAACACAGTAATGTGAGTTGCACATCTCTATATTCATATATAAAGAGTCATTGGCAAACAAGTGCCAGTGAACTCAGATGTCCTCAGCTGACCTTGCATAGGTCACTGAGCAACAGTTGCACCTGGGTCAAGAGTGAGCTAAAATGAGATGATTCTGCAAGAATTGGCCCGATATTATTTAGTATTGCAAATCCTCTGAATAGGAAGCATTTATATATTTTCCCATTGACTTGTAATGGGTAGATCACGAAATTGACCTGCCCATTGGTCACCGAAATAAAAATATCAGAGTTAACCGAATTGCCGATATCTATGCTCGATTAACTTCTGTGAGTTTCAAATCGTTCGATCAACCCCCGTGACTTTGGCACGACCGCAACTATTTGTTTAGGTAAGATCACTCGACGTGACCTGATGACCTGACCTGAGATGACCGGAGGTAAAAAATACACCATATGTGGATAATTGATGCCCGAAGACCTATCCCGGCATTGACTGGGGTCTCAGCCGAACGCCATTGACTGGTGTTACCCCCCCCCCCCCCTGGTTATCTTCCGAACCAATGATCTCAGCGAGACGCACAAAGCGGCATTCCAAAGCTCTCAATGAGACGAATCTAAATCATGCTCAAAAATTTCCAAGTGAGGTCAAATGTCAGGTCACGGTCAGGTCAAAGGTCAAAATCGACGAATTTGAGTTTATGGCCCATACTTGCCATCCAAAGCCTTCTATTGCGATCATGATCACCCAAAGTGCTGCCAAAGGTATGATACACATCCTGCATGAGCTAAAGTGAGATTGTTGGCCAAGGTTAAGATCAAGGTCAGGTCACAAAAGGTCACTATGCTCAAAATATCTACGAAAGTCATGCAACACATGTTGTATGGGTTATTTCCCATATATAATTCGATAGTGATAGTCATTTTGCCACCTGACTTCATTTACGTGAAGTTAATGTCAAGTTCAGGTAAATGAAGGTCAACATTTTTAATTGATAAATCCAAATAAAAAAGGCATGTTTCTAGATCAGTTTTGTCTCCCAAATACAGTAGTGCCATTTATTTGTCTGTTCAATAAAAGCCAACAAACGCAATTTGTAAATATGACGTCATGAGTTACCCATACTTTAGATGCCATAAGTCAGTAAAAAATGGTGATATCATTTTGAAATTTGGTATGGTAGTTTCCCTATGTAGTTCTAGGACATATATTCCGGCTTTTTGAATATTTTCACATAAGACGTAAACGTGATTTAGAAGAAGGTATCCGAAGTTTCACGTTGATAGCGCTATTAGTTTATTACGAAAATTAATCAGGGGCATTAAGCGTCCCCCCGTCAAAGGCGGGCTATGCCAATTTTGGTGGCGCTGTACGCCGCCGTTTCCCCCGCTATTCCCGAAAAACCTCAGGGAGAGTCAAAATGACCCACACCAGGGCGAAGGTTAATCGGTGGCAGCGTTTTGGCTTAGGAAAAAAACTTGCATCGTGACCTCACGGAAATGCCGGTGGCGATAACTCAGTAACTGTTCGATCAAAGGAGCTGAAACTTGCCACAACGTGATTCAGCGCCTCATAACCCACATAGGCGTATGAACAGGGGGAGGGGGAGAAATGGTCCCTCACCTTTTCGTTTTTTTTTCTTCTCTAACATATTGTCTTTTGGTCGGTGATTTTGTTTTATGGCAAAATGTTCGCCAAGACTAGAGAAGCCCGAATCTGCAAATAAATATCGCATAGGGGAAGTTTGGTTTATCTCAATACGAGATCAAAGTTGCACTGCCCCCACCCCCCACACACACTTTTCGTGACGTTCCTACGTACCTGTTAAACCCATGACAACGGATCTTCATCGAAACCTGAAATGAAGTGCGTGTTGACCCTGCCAATCTGTCTTGGGATACCCAATGCTTGAAAATACCCTCTCGGACCGTCTGAAGGCCGCCTTCAGACCGACATAAGCCATAGAGTTTAAAAACCCTAAAAAGTTTAAAAACCAAGCCTCAGGTGTAAAAATACCTTTTCAAATGAGCGTAGGGCCCCTCGCACCGACCGATGACCCTTTCAGACCAACCGAGGGCCCTTTTGCCAAGTTCCCCCCCCCCCCCCCCCAAGGCCGGGGCTGCGACCGCCCCTGCTCATGGGTAACATGAAATAACACAATTGCATTATATAAAACGTGATAGATAACATCAACAGCCAACATACCTCTAAAAAATGAGTACAGATCAACAAACACATGAATAAAGGATCTATTGGGTTGGACCCGATACGACAAAAAGGAGAGTTTGCATTGTCATATCAGGTTGGACCTGATATGACAAAAAGGAGAGTTTGCATTTGTGATGACAATCACAGGTTTGAATGCTGAACAGGAGCACCTTAAAACCTCTCCCAACCATTCCAATACTAGACCCCATGTATGAAAAGGCCTGGTTCAAAGCAGCACCCTCCCTAGTTAGCACCAGGTTTAAGCTCAGAAAAGTCATCCTCCATCCTCCATGGCCCAGCCAGCACATGAGGTTGAGTGGAAAACAGACAAGCATACAAGTTTGGCACAGGACATCCATGTCACAGTTATTTGGCAGGAGGAAGAGTGAAGATCCTCTTCTCTCCTGTCTGGTGCATTACGATATCAGCAACATAAAATGTTGAAGGGGAATCGTATTACTGGGCAATGTGATCAGAGAACACAACAAACAACCTTGGCTTAACATTGCACTGTGAACCCAAACCCTTTCATGTAAACCATTTGGCTAAATATATTAAAGACAAACTATGCTGACAGGGTTTGTATCTGCATGCTGCTTCCTCCATAGATTTTAAGATTGCTTTGATGAAGGCTATCGAAGGAGCATAGGAGTTGCACAAAATAATTGTCCATGACAACATATTTGTGTATGACAGCAGACACATCTTCCAAATTCCTTTTTTTATTGTTTGATGCAACTGTGACAAATGCTTAGTGCAAGCTTTGTAGATGCTTGAAGGGTCCAAAGGAATGAATGAGTGTTTTAAAAACCTGGACAGATGTTGAATAAATCCCAGGAACAGACACACAGCAACAGAATATCTATCTTCCTGTGAAAATAATTAGGCATCATTTAATTTTGATGTAATGAGCAATTTGTAACACAATATGAATGTGAACAGCTCCAACAAAATTAGGGCACATAGACACATTATGATTGCATTAGTTTGAAATAAGTTTAGTTACAATGCCTTCAGCATTTGAAATGCCTGGAAGCTTTCGATCTGCCACAAGGCAAAGGACATCATTCAAAAATGTACAAGAAAGTAAAAATAAACTGAGTTTTGTTCTATGGTATGGAGAGCATTATTTACTTTACATCACCGATGAAACTCAGAAACATGTGTTAGTTAACATGCTATGAGGATATCTCAATCCAGTAGCAAAATATAAAAGCCATGTTCAATTTGAGGTGGAGGGTGAAGCTTTGCTGAAACCTTGTACTGTACTGCTTCCTTACAACACATCTAGATATGTATGTATAGGTTAATACCCATCCAATTCATACAACTGCAAAAACAAAAATAGTTTCAGCCACCCAGATCCTCAATAATTCTCTCAGAAATTATTGCAATATTGCTTAAAAAGTGCATAATTATTTTATCCCTTGGTTCATTGGAATACATTTTTAATGCAAATTTTTAAAAAATGATCAAAATATTGATGCAGTAATGACTCAGGAAAATTACTTTTTAACAATATTTTGTTTTCTCTCATAATAATATCATGTAATTACATTGAAAACACAGTTATTTACTTAGCAAATATAAAGTTTAAAATTTAAAAAGGTTATCCTAGGAAAATGACAAGCATATTTGATGCAATTTGTTGCCACGCGATAGCATCTCAATCTTTCCAGAAACAAAACAAAATTACATTAACAGTTTTAGTTGTGACTGAGGTAGATGGAGTAAACACTTGTATCAGATGGTGCAATTATTTTTGGAGACTGGCCATTTTCTGTGAGGACTAGGTGTTTTGAGTGAAATGTTGTCAATAATTGTGTCAACTTGTTTATCCTTAATTACAGTACCTATGACAAGCTCCACCCACTTTGCATAACAAAATTGATGTGTCAATAAATTGATTTAACCTAGTGCCAGCAACTGGTATAATTAAAAATAAGCAACACAAATAGGCTGACTTTAAAACAAATCTGGATACAACCATACATATTATATTTGGTTGATAAATTGATGAATCATTTCTTAGGATAGTTCAGGTTAGCATGAAATATCAGTAAGGGACTTACCAAGGCATATTAATTTGAATTATTCCACCTTATTGTTACCAACAGTTGGCATTATATATTATTAACCTTGTTTTGATTTGATCAATTTCACATAATAAATTGGAGCTTGGAACATTTACATTTGGTGTAAAAAATGCATTGCATTGGCATCTGATTCCACAGACTACTAATTCCATAGTTGATAGTAGTCTGTGGAAGGTAAGACATAAATATGTAGACAAATATCACAAGCAAATGAAGACTGCAATTGCTAACTTTGGGTGATTTGACGCCTCATCATCTGGTATTAAATTGTGAAATTGAAGAATAACTGCGTGACTGCATTTAATATGTAACATTATGCATTGAACATACTTAAAGTGTGTCACTCGCGGTACCGCGGCGTATTCGTCACACATCCCTCATCCGATCCAAAATTCTGAAATAAAGAGATAGTATAACAAGGTAGGCCTAAGTACTAACGAATGCTCACCTTGAATTGAAAATTTCCCCCCTCTCGAAGAAATGCGCACACAATGTCAACATCGCATGGATCACCATTCAATGGAAGTATCCATCTTGAAAATTCTCCGGACGCCTGTCACGTGACACTAAGGTCTCGTCTGATTGGTGTTGGCTACCAAAGTGTGTGCGGATGATTACTTCGGTGAAATCCAAGTAAAAATATAGTATAGGTGTTTCCTTAAAATATCAACTAAATACAAGGTATTTTGCAGTTTAAGCCTATCTTAAACATCCTATCATTATTCTTTAGTAAACTGAATACTTTTGGTTGATGTTATATGTTATTAAATACTATTGAAAGTTGTTTACGAATGTCAGCTGGGCTCAAGAACAAAACAACTCCACGAGGAACGCGCGTTAGTGTGCTGCGTAGGCTTCGTATCCGTTCGCGATAAATTGTGTTTGTTTCTGTTGTTGAGACGAAAGGCTGGTTGTAAATTTGTCCTAACATCATTTCTGTCTATAGTTTCGTTTCTGTAACTCCAGGCATGATGGGAAGCCTTGAGAAGACCTTCAAGGAGAGGAGATCGCTCGGTACGTATCAGTATCCGCGTTGAATAGAATGGCGCAGCAGTGATACACATCGGTTCTTTGTCTTTAGTTCTGTCCTTTATTATTTAATTGTATGAGACTCAATCAACCGACTAAGTTGTGGACGTTTAATGACATCCAAGAATAGAAGATCGAATGTAATTGTTCATGACAACTTCCTGTCAATCACAGCATTGTCATGGGCATAGGTGTGCCCACCAAGGGGTGTGGGGGGCAAACGGGGCAATTGCCCCCCCCCCCCCCCGAAGATCTGTACGTGCCCCCTTGGACGTATGTGCCCCTTTGTAAATAGGGCCCAAAGGGTCCTATTAAGAAAAAATGAATGATTTTTGTTGATTTTTTAAAGTTTTTTTTTAATATGCCCTCTAAAAATATAGTGGGCCAAATCCAGTGAATTTTGTTTTTGGTGGGCTACCTTATGCCCCCTGATCAAAAATTGCCCCCTCTTGGAGTGAATCCTGGGTACACCACTGGTTGTGGGTAGGATTGTCAGTGCCCTTGGTTAGCTTTGTGATCCCCTGAGGTGATTCTTTGACATTCCATCAGGCAATGTACTTGGTTGAGAAAGGTAAAGCCACAAAATTGCATGCACAATAGCAGTCTTGCTGAACTGAATGGCACCAAATGTTTTTGCCAAGAGTGAATGTTTTTTCCTGATGTATATTTACACATTGCCAACAACATACTCCACCCTCCTGTGGAGCATGTTGCCCTGTAACCTTACACACACGACAAAGACACATCACTCCTCACATCACTCCTCACATCACTCCTCACATCATGTCTACTCGGCGATATGATCTTGGTTTCATCTCTGGTATCATAGTATCATCATCTATCATCTCAGTATCATCTTTGTAAACGTATCATCTCTGTGTATCTTCCCTGGTATCAATATCATCACATCTATACCTCTGCACATGTGTCACAATTAAATCACAACATATAAAATAAGATAACATAATAACATAAAACATCAAAATACAGAAAACATGTCTCAAAAATATTCCAAGTATGATTCATACTGTGTGTGTGTGTGTGTGTGTGTGTGTGTGTGTGTGTGTGTGTGTGTGTGTGTGTGTGTGTGTGTGTGTGTGTGTGTGTGTGTGTGTGTGTGTGTGTGTGTGTGTGTGTGTGTGTGTGTGTGTGTGTGTGTGTGTGTGTGTGTGTGTGTGTGTGTGTGTGTGTGTGTGTGTGTGTGTGTGTGTGTGTGTGTGTGTGTGTGTGTGTGTGTGTGTGTGTGTGTGTGTGTGTGTGTGTGTGTGTGTGTGTGTGTGTGTGTGTGTGTGTGTGTGTGTGTGTGTGTGTGTGTGTGTGTGTGTGTGTGTGTGTGTGTGTGTGTGCTGTGCTGTGCTGTGCTGTGCTGTGCTGTGCTGTGCTGTGCTGTGCTGTGCTGTGCTGTGCTGTGCTGTGCTGTGCTGTGCTGTGCTGTGCTGTGCTGTGCTGTGCTGTGCTGTGCTGTGCTGTGCTGTGCTGTGCTGTGCTGTGCTGTGCTGTGCTGTGCTGTGCTGTGCTGTGCTGTGCTGTGCTGTGCTGTGCTGTGCTGTGCTGTGCTGTGCTGTGCTGTGCTGTGCTGTGCTGTGCTGTGCTGTGCTGTGCTGTGCTGTGCTGTGCTGTGCTGTGCTGTGCTGTGCTGTGCTGTGCTGTGCTGTGCTGTGCTGTGCTGTGCTGTGCTGTGCTGTGCTGTGGTGTGGTGTGGTGTGGTGTGGTGTGGTGTGGTGTGGGGGTGAACAGAACAGATGTATTGAAATGAGGTCCACAATGACGTTGGCTTTTCACTCATTCATGTTTAATAGGTAAAACAATGGGGAAAATTAGATCACATATACAGTATTCACTAAATGCACACACATGCACACACATTCACTGATTCACATCCATAACTACATAGCCTAAAGCGATTTGGCAAATCGCTTTACATCGGCCCGAAAAGATAGTATGCCAGGCTCAACGTGCATGTCGTGCATCAGTGACACACCGCGATAGCAAAGGCACCGTCTCCCTGCCTCCACACGAATAGACGGGAGGGTGAATATGTCGGCTCGCCTGGTGTTGTGGTTGTGCCGCTGGCGTGTTCGCGGTCCGATTGTCTGTAGGAGGCTCTCCGGCTGGCCTGACACGATTGTCTGCTCAACTGCGCACACTGTGTGGTAAGCCACCAGCTGTTTGGCTGTGAGTCCTCCAAGCTGTGATATGGCCCCGGCCACATGGCCACTGCGCCTCTTCCCTGTCACAACACGTGCGCAGAAGTTGACAGTCTTCTGTACACGGTGCAGCTGCGTATCGGTACAGGACCCATACATACCGCCATACAGTAGCGCACAATGGACAAGACGAGCGCCTCTATAATTCCCTTCAACGCAGATTTGGGTATGGCGTGGCGTGCGTGACTCAAGGCCATGAGTATGCCAATACATTTGTGTGACATGTTGTCAATGTGCGTCTCAAAGTAGATGTCGATCAAGCGATACACCGAGGTTTTTGACCACCTTTGAATCAGGAATGACATTTCCGCAGAATCTAAGTGTTACGGATGGTAAACCGCGCAGCACCGACGGCGTTCCCAACACAAGCATCTGGGTCTTCTTAGCGTTCAGCTTCATACCATTGTGGCAGAACCACTGATAAACACTGTTCAGCGCGTCTTCCATGCGGACGATGAGCTGCTGTACGTCTCGCTTCTTGCCGGTAACCATCAATTTCTTGTCTGCGTACGCTGACTCTCCGGCACGCACAGACTAAGATCGTTGGCGAAAAGCATGTACAGCATACAGCTCAAAGCGTGTGCGCGTGTGTGTGTGCATAGTGACCAAATTCACAGAGTTAGGGGGAAGGATGACAACATTATTGCATGATACCAGATGTGATATCATGAAATGGGGAGTGTCCAGCACAAAAACATGAACATTCTGACCTTATTTTCATGTTTTTAGACTGACAAATTCTTCGTCCTATTATTTTTGATAAAACAAGCAATTTTGTCATCCCTCCATTCCACCTAAATCTCTGAATTTGGACACCATGTGTGCGTGCGTGCGTGCGTGCGTGCGTGCGTGCGTGCGTGCGTGCGTGCGTGCGTGCGTGCGTGCGTGCGTGCGTACGTGCGTGCGTGCGCGTGTGCGCGTGTGCGCGTGTGCGCGTGTGCGCGTGTGCGCGTGTGCGCGTGTGCGCGTGTGCGCGTGTGCGCGTGTGCGCGTGTGCGCGTGTGCGCGTGTGCGCGTGTGCGCGTGTGTGCGCGTGGGCGTGGATGTGGGTGTGCGTGTGTGTGACAGCTACCTTGATCCATGCTATACCAATATTAAACTTTGACTATTAGTTCCTTTTTGGAGACTTTAATTTGTAAACACAGGCTCACATATGATTCACTTGTTGCCATATTAGGCTTTAAAGAACATTCCCTAGGGCTCTGTCACTGGTTTGTGGCTTTTGAGTATGATTAATGTAAAATTATGCAATAATTGTGAGCAATTCGTTTAATTGAAGTGTGTATACTTTTCAAAACCTTCTGGTTAGAGCTCCTTAGTATATCTACTATTTCAGGTACTGTTTGTAGACCTTATCAACTAGGATTATTGCACTGGTATATCAGGGTTACATACTTAGTAAAATAGAGTCATAGGGTCTTTGTCTTGAAAATGTTCTATGGACATTTGTGTTGGTATTCAGATAAGGTATTGTATGGGCTGCTCTATTTCAAGTACTGTTTGTAGGCAACAACAACAACATGTGTATTTTCAGAATTCATAAAAACAAAACAAGACAAATAATCGTGGTTAGATTGGTGCAAAAGAATACCTTATCAACCTTATCCTTATCACCTTATCCTTATCAATTGGATTGTTACATTGGTATCATGGTTACATACTTAGTAATGGCATGAGTCATAGTCTTGCAAATGTTCTATGTGCAATTGTGTTAGTATTTAGATGAAGTCTTGTATGGGCTGCAGGTTTTAAGGAAGCAAAAATTGGGGGAATTTGTTGTTTTACTAGTTGTTATTCCCAAACACTTAAGTAATTTGAATTTATTGGATTAATAGAAAACCATTCAAATCAATTACTTGAGTAAAACTGTTTGCTATAGAAGAGATTGCATAGTTCTTGAAATTCCACTTAAAAGTTGTATGTGTAAAGTCACTAATAGCATGTCATGATAAATGGCTGTGAGTCAAACAATTTTAATCACATGTAAACCATGATGTCAACAGAAAACAATAAAAGACATGGGGTTTGTATTTCTTGTAGACCCTGGTACAGAGCAACTTTGAATGCATTGCATGTCTTGTGCAGTTTTCTCTGTAATACCTTCAAAATATTTGAAGGCAATGTCTTAGTGTGATATATTTCGAAGAGCTGAAAACATCAGACCAATCAATAATAAACAATAATAAACAAACATTGTGGTGGTGTAATCCAGACCAGGGCAGAATATTTGTTTATTTGTTTATTTATTGACAATGAGCAACAGGCATTCACCCAATTACAGCTCAAGTCGAGTAATTAAAACACGCGACGACACGACAGCAGCAGACACACGCACACAGTTGAAAACAGACGAGGCAAATATGATAACGAAAATGTGATACTAAAATAGAACAAAAGAATAGAAAATATGTGACATGCCTATTATATTTGCTTTGAGGAGCTTTACAATTACATGTTTTCCTAGTATTTCCTTGTGAGATCACCTGTTAAGTTGACATTGTTATTGGCTTCCGCACAACTCTTAAGCGTGAGCTACTGTCGCGGAACTCAGCTGGCGAATGATTGTGTATGAACGAATGGGTGTTTGAATGGTGTTGTTTATACGGTATCCGACTAGTTTAAGATAACGTGCAACATTGAAAAGCCACCTTGTCGTGGATATGATGCAAATATATCTGTTCTGGCTGTTTGTTCACATTGTTATTGTTTTGTTTTTCTGCAAATATCAAATATGTCATAACCTAGTTATTTAATACATGTATGGTTATTTGTCAAATCAGAACTACAACACAAACTGACTAATATGTTTGGATGAAACTGGGGTATTGTGGTTGACTCAATTAATTGTTCTTGGCTAAAGCTGGTGATGTCTGGTGTAGTTCTGAAAATGACCACCAGGTGACTTCTGTCATGTCTGCCTTCACAGAGCAGCTCAGTGTCTGATTGTGTTGTATTTCTGCCTTCGCAGAGCAGCTCAGAGTCTTGATTGTGTTGTATTTCTGCCTTCACAGACCAGCGCAGTGTCTGATTGTGTTTTATTTCTGCCTTCACAGAGCAGCTCAGTGTCTGATTGTGTTGTATTTCTGCCTTCACAGAGCAGCTCAGTGTCTGAATGTGTTGTATTTCTGCCTTCACAGAGCAGCGTGTGCACGACGTTCGTCACATCCGGGAACTGCACCCGAACAAGGTGCCCGTCATCATCGAACGCTTCTCCGGCGAGAAGTCGCTGCCGCAGATCGACAAGACCAAGTTCCTGGTGCCCGACCACGTCACCATGGGCGAGCTTATCCGCATCATACGGTAAGAGACGACGCCGTCCACGTCACAATGTGCTGAAACATACGGTACGGTACCGTACTCTTACCGCATCATACAGTAAGAGTACGGTAAACTCTGAGACCAATATGGCGATGAACGAACTTATCCGAATCATACGGTGAGGGAGGCCCCGAGGGTGAACTTTCTGGGTCATGCCGTCAGGAACTTGTCTGGATCATATGGCGAGAGAGGGCCTCGACAAAATGACAACGAATGGAATTATCCAGATTATTCAGAGAGTACCCCAATTACGTCACCGTTGCATAGGTGAACTATCTTCATCATATGGTTAAACAGGGTTCGGGGCACGACACGTGAAAAGAGCGAAGTCATCCGGATCTCGCAGTGAGCGAGGGAGACGTGTCGTTTTTTATGACTACGTTTCCGACAAACTTTCCGGTTATGTCACACGAGCACCAGCCGTATTTTTCAGCTGTTGTGAGTTTCGTGAAAATACATCGTGATTGCATGACTATAAATCCTCCTTTTGTGGGCCGGGCCGCCGCGTGTGTATGCCGCTGTTTTCTGTTGACTGGTTTCCCCGTGCGTGTTCCGTGTGCTGCGACAGCCGGCGACTCAGTCTGCACCCGAGCCAGGCGTTCTTCCTGCTGGTGAACCAGCGCTCTCTGCCCAGCGTCTCGGCCGCCATCGCCGACGTCTACTGCCAGGAGCGCGACGTGGACGGCTTCCTCTACATGGTGTACGCGTCACAGGAGGTGTTCGGGTAGGCGTCCTCCTGGTGGCGGCCCGGCGGTCGGGGCGGGTCGCTGTCCGGACGGTGGGAGGCCAGCAGGCTCCCCTCGAGAGTCTTGGTTGTGTTCTGGCTGAGTTTGCCGGCTTTTGCTTCGAGAGACTGACGGTCTTGGGGAATGTACTCGAGAGATGAGCTGGTTTTATAATAAATTGCGTTTGTATGCATAATGGGCATCACTTTTGATTCGCATTGCATTGCGGATATTCTTTCCCTGTTGTATGCATGTATTTCCGAGTAAATTTGCGTGGTTCGAAACGCGAAACGACCTTTGATCGATATCCGATTTTATAATCAGTCAAGGTTCTTATGGACACAATCAATCGCTGAATTTGACTATGCGTTATTAAAAGAATATCGAAAACATCTGTCAACACTTGGTTTTACTAAAGAAAACCAAATTGAGACAAAATTACCAAGCCAAAATAATACGTCTCTAGCTGCATTGTTTTGGGTAATGGGAATTTAGGTATCGGACATGATATGCCTTGATTTTTCACTGGGTATTGGCTATTCTAGATAACCGCGTGATTTCGGGTTAAATTAGCTGGGATTTACTCCGGCAATGAACGATTAGGCTGTAAAAATCGCTGCGACATCGCTTTGGATCAGGTGTAGTTATCGAATGATCTACAGGCATGATTGCCCGTTGGCTACCACCAGTAACGTAATTCCAGTTATATTAATAACTGTCCCGATCCCTTCGTCAGAGGGATAAGCATCGTATCTGCAAAGCGTATAGCTTTAGCTTGATGTATTTCTAATAAATGCAGTGTATTTTCTTTCAGGAATAGAATGAGTGTTCAGGTTGGTGTATGTGTAGTTACCAGATTAGTTCAGTGTGGATAAAGCGTGCCTATGCACAGACACAGACAGCTATCGCATATCCTTTTGAGGATACTTTTAACTGGTAACGCCGAATATATCCACCAGCATATTGCGGCTCCCAGACAGCGTGACTGCTTGGACCGGAGAGTCCTGTACCAGTACCAGTACATACCTTCATGACACTACGAGTGACTGATGTGGCATATCTGAGAGCTGACGCGGTGACGCGGCGGCCTCGGACGGACGGTTGTGAGCGTGGCATGTTTTGCAGCGTGTCGTATGATGTGGGATACCCTGGAAGATTGAATGGGTGTGGGAGTTGCCTCGGCCAGGCATATTGTATTGGTGTAGAGTAGCTGGCAGTTGGCATCTCAGCTTCCGCTGCCCCATCACACATATAAGTCATACGTGTTCTGTGTTCTGTACAGCGTGCAATGGTCCAGCTTTAGCACATTGTGTGTAGATGGTATACTATATTCGCTATTCGTGGCCGAGATCGTAGCGGCGTGCGATGAGAAGGCTCGCCTTGAACCAGTCCGGTACCGCTTTGTAGCAGCACATTGGGTGGCAATGTGCGCGGCGCGTGATGGCTAGCTGTGTTGTGCTGGGCTCGTGGTTAGCTGTAATTGGTGACGTGCCGCGCTCCGTGTTTCTGCGCTCGCCTGGCGTCTGAGCGGGGCGATGGCGGCGGACCGCGCAGGGTGCGCTGCTGTGCTGCCGCAGCCGCTGTGTAATGCGTCGGTGTGCCCTCTGTCGGAAATACACGGCGTTTCTCCAGCCGCTTGTGTCCGGTGCTCGGCGATCGATCAGCGCTGAACGACTCTGATCCTCTGCAATCGTGTGCTATTAACATCATATATTCCTCACTCAGTATCGTTCTACTGGAGTACAACCTCAGAGGTCTGTCCCGAAGCGTTTTGCAGCCATGTGACGGCTTCGCTTAGATCCAGGCAGCATTTATCTGGTGAATATTCTATCTTGGCGACGCGTCCGACCGAATCCACTCGTCTGTGGTCGGACGCGCTGACCAGTGTCGTCTCTCCCAGTAATATTCTATCTTGGCGACGCGTCCGACCGAAGCCACCCGTCTGGTCGGACGCGCTGACCAGTGTCGTCTCTCCCAGTAATATTCTATCTTCGCGACGCGTCCGACCGAAGCCACCCGTCTGTGGTCGCACGCGCTGACCAGTGTCGTCTCTCCCAGTAATATTCTATATTCGCGACGCGTCCGACCGAAGCCACCCGTCTGTGGTCGGACGCGCTGACCAGAGTCGTCTCTCCCAGTAATATTCTATATTCGCGACGCGTCCGACCGAAGCCACCCGTCTGGTCGGTCGCGCTGACCAGTGTCGTCTCTCCCAGTAATATTCTATATTCGCGACGCGTCCGACCGAAGCCACCCGTCTGTGGTCGCACGCGCTGACCAGTGTCGTCTCTCCCAGTAATATTCTATATTCGCGACGCGTCCGACCGAAGCCACCCGTCTGGTCGCACGCGCTGACCAGTGTCGTCTCTCCCAGTAATATTCTATATTCGCGACGCGTCCGACCGAAGCCACCCGTCTGTGGTCGGACGCGCTGACCAGTGTCGTCTCTCCCAGTAATATTTTATATTGGCGACGCGTCCGACCGAAGCCACCCGTCTGTGGTCGGACGCGCTGACCAGTGTCGTCTCAGTATCGCCATCGGCTGTCAAGCGGCGCTGACGATATGCGGCCTAATTTGACCTCCGCTCCTCTGGACTCCGGGCGTGATTGATATGCGGACGTCATCAATCACGATTCGCGGGCAATGGCACCTCAGTGAGGTAACCTTTGATAACCGTTATCCGCGTGAGCCCGTGTCGCTGTGTACATTGAACTTTACGCTGTCATCCGCGTGAGCCCGTGTCGCTGTGGACATTGAACTTCACGCTGTTATCCGCGTGAGCCCGTGTCGCTGTGTACATTGAACTTCACGCTGTTATCCGCGTGAGCCCGTGTCGCTGTGCACATTGAACTTCACGCTGTTATCCGCGTGAGCCCGTGTCGCTGTGTACATTGAACTGCACGCTGTTATCCGCGTGAGCCCGTGTCGGTGTACATTGAACTTCACGCTGTTATCCGCGTGAGCCCGTGTCGCTGTGTACATTGAACTTCACGCTGTTATCCGCGTGAGCCCGTGTCGCTGTGCACATTGAACTTCACGCTGTTATCCACGTGAGCCCGTGTCGATGTGCACATTGAACTTCACGCTGTTATCCGCGTGAGCCCGTGTCGCTGTGCACATTGAACTTCACGCTGTTATCCGCGTGAGCCCGTGTCGCTGTGCACATTGAACTTCACGCTGTTATCCGCGTGAGCCCGTGTCACTGTGCACTTTGAACTTCACACTGTTATTCGCGTGAGCCCGTGTCGCTGTGCACATTGAACTTCACGCTGTTATCCGCGTGAGCCCGTGTCGCTGTGCACATTGAACTTCACGCTGTTATCCGCGTGAGCCCGTGTCGCTGTGTACATTGAACTTCACGCTGTTATCCGCGTGCGTGAGCCCGTGTCGCTGTGCACATTAAACTTCACGCTGTTATCCGAGTGAGCCCGTGTCGCTGTGTACATTGAACTTCACGCTGTTATCCGCGTGAACCGGTGTCGCTGTGCACATTGAACTTCACGCTGTTATCCGCGTGAGCCCGTGTCGCTGTGCACATTGAACTTCACGCTGTTATCCGCGTGAGCCCGTGTCGCTGTGTACATTGAACTTCACGCTGTTATCCGCGTGAGCCCGTGTCGCTGTGCACATTGAACTTCACGCTGTTATCCGTGTGAGCCCGTGTCGCTGTGTACATTGAACTTCACGCTGTTATCCGCGTGAGCCCGTGTCGCTGTGTACTTTCAACTTCACGCTGTTATCCGCGTGAGCCAGTGTCGCTGTGTACATTGAGCTTCACGCTGTTATCCGCGTGAGCCCGTGTCGCTGTGGACATTGAACTTCACGCTGTTATCCGCGTGAGCCCGTGTTGATGTGCACATTGAACTTCACGCTGTTATCCGCGTGAGCCCGTGTCGCTGTGTACTTTCAACTTCACGCTGTTATCCGCGTGAGCCCGTGTCGCTGTGCACATTGAACTTCACGCTGTTATCCGCGTGAGCCCGTGTCGCTGTGTACATTGAACTTCACGCTGTTATCCGTGTCGCTGTGTACATTGAACTTCACGCTGTTATCCGTGTGAGCCCGTGTCGCTGTGTACATTGAACTTCACGCTGTTATCCGCGTGAGCCCGTGTCGCTGTGCACATTGAACTTCACGCTGTTATCCGCGTGAGCCCGTGTTGCTGTGCACATTGAAGTTCACGCTGTTATCCGCGTGAGCCCGTGTCGCTGTGTACATTGAACTTCACGCTGTTATCCGTGTGAGCCCGTGTCTCTGTGCACATTGAACTTCACTTTGTTATCCGCGTGAGCCCGTGTCGCTGTGCACATTGAACTTCACGCTGTTATCCGCGTGAGCCCGTGTCGCTGTGTACATTGAACTTCACGCTGTTATCCGCGTGAACCGGTGTCGCTGTGCACATTGAACTTCACGCTGTTATCCGCGTGAGCCCGTGTCGCTGTGCACATTGAACTTCACGCTGTTATCCGCGTGAGCCCGTGTCGCTGTGTACATTGAACTTCACGCTGTTATCCGCGTGAGCCCGTGTCGCTGTGTACATTGAGCTTCACGCTGTTATCCGCGTGAGCCCGTGTCGCTGTGCACATTGAACTTCATGCTGTTATCCGCGTGAGCCCGTGTCGCTGTGTACATTGAACTTCACGCTGTTATCCGCGTGAACCGGTGTCGCTGTGCACATTGAACTTCACGCTGTTATCCGCGTGAGCCCGTGTCGCTGTGCACATTGAACTTCACGCTGTTATCCGCGTGAGCCCGTGTCGCTGTGTACTTTCAACTTCACGCTGTTATCCGCGTGAGCCCGTGTCGCTGTGTACATTGAGCTTCACGCTGTTATCCGCGTGAGCCCGTGTCGCTGTGGACATTGAACTTCACGCTGTTATCCGCGTGAGCCCGTGTCGATGTGCACATTGAACTTCACGCTGTTATCCGCGTGAGCCCGTGTCGCTGTGTACTTTCAACTTCACGCTGTTATCTGCGTGAGCCCGTGTCGCTGTGGACATTGAACTTCACGCTGTTATCCGCGTGAGCCCGTGTCGCTGTGCACATTGAACTTCACGCTGTTATCCGCGTGATCCCGTGTTGCTGTGCCCATTGAACTTCACGCTGTTATCCGTGTGAGCCCGTGTCGCTGTGTACATTGAACTTCACGCTGTTATCCGCGTGAGCCCGTGTCGCTGTGTACATTGAACTTCACGCTGTTATCCGTGTGAGCCCGTGTCGCTGTGTACATTGAACTTCACGCTGTTATCCGCGTGAGCCCGTGTAGCTGTGCACATTGAACTTCACGCTGTTATCCGCGTGAGCCCGTGTCGCTGTGTACATTGAACTTCACGCTGTTATCCGCGTGAGCCCGTGTCGCTGTGGACATTGAACTTCACGCTTCGATGCAGAGGCGCTGACGTGATTTGCTCCGACTTTTCAACGTGACCGCAAATTTACCATCAACCATTTACGGGTTCAATAATGTTATTAATGCTTGGTTGTCGGTTACACTCGCAAGCACGACACCACAGTGAAACCAGCTCACTGACGGAAAACATGTCACTTACAAAAATACGCAATTGTATTCCACCAAAGCACAATAAGCTGAATTCTATATGCTCTTTATGCACGACATTCGTGAATTAAGACAACACTTATTCGCATACAAGTGCCATTTAATTGAATATTCCTCAGCATGTTAATTGTGCACAGTAGTGAAATACCGTGCATCTGGCGAACAGTACAGACATCTTGAGGCCATATACGCTTTATATTGTATAACGTATATAACAACAACTCATCGGGTTTATGAGAAGACGGGCACCCGATGTGTCCAAATGTGTCGTAAGGCGTGTCAAATGCCAACGCGCCCCACTGTACTGGCCCCTTTTTACTGCACAGTGTACCGGATAGCCGGATAACCTTTGCCTCAGGTCATCACTAAAACTCGTCCACCTACCGCGGGTGACGTGTCGATACTCGAGTACACATGTCTACATTGCCATCCGATCTATCTCTATCTATCTACATTGTACATCCCGAAGTACCGATTAACAAGCTAGTCTCGATATGTCGTGTTATCTGGCTGAAGCGGTGGTAAACCCGCACGTTAGGCACAGCGTTGGTAAACCCGCACGTTAGGCACAGCGTTGGTAAACCCGCACGTTAGGCACAGCGTTGGACGTGACATGTTCCCAGTTAACAGCGGAAAGACTTGCGTTAGTGAAAGGTACGTTACGTCGTGGGATAAAATGGTCTCAGATAATCTGCGCTGTCATTGTTGGCCCAGACAATTTCCAGGCCCAATAAACAGTTCATGCCAACTCTTACGAGTAATTTCCCGCTTGCGTGTTCGGCGGCTCGTGCTACGGTATGGTCGTACCACCACGACGGTGTTAAACACATTCCTTATGATTCTCTATCTAAAACAGAGTATTAATCCCGAAAACGGGATCCCGAGCCTGACATACCACGGTTTCCGTAGAAAAACGTGGCGGATGACTGGAAATTATCCAGATTAACAACTTTCACGAGGACAATTATCTGACAACTATCTGAGAAAGTATTATCCCACGTCCGAACGTACCCAAAGACCCCAGACACACACGCACGCACGCACGCACGCACGCACGCACGCACGCACGCACGCACGCACGCACGCACGCACGCACACACACACACACACACACACACACACACACACACACGCAACACGCGCGCACACACACACACACACGCAACACGCGCGCACACACACACACGCAACACGCGCACACACCAGACAGACAGACAGACGCGCACACGGGCACGCACGCAGACGCACGCACATCAGAAAGTCCAAGTTATGACCTACGCTGCCCTGAAGCCTGTGAACCCGGTTAAAGTCGGAACTCAGCCTGCTCGGCGTGAGTTCTGAGCTCGCCGGCGCCGCGTGAGTTCTGAGCTCGCCGGCATCGTCCCGGCTAACTCAGAACTCAGCCTGCTGGGCGTGAGTTCTGAGCTCGCCGGCGTCGTCCCGGCTAACTCAGAACTCAGCCTTCTGGGCGCGAGTTCTGAGCTCGCCGGCGTCGTCCCGGCTAACTCAGAACTCAGCCTGCTCGGCATGAGTTCTGAGCTCGCCGGCGCCGCGTGAGTTCTGGGCTGGCCGGCATCGTCCCGTGCTCAGAAGATGTGCGGCCCGATGTCGATCTCCACGAAGGCGATGTGTTCCGTGTGCAGCTGTCCGTAGTCCGTGGAGACGAGCATAGTGAGCTGGACCCTCAGCGTCTGAGGGCCGGAGATGGGACGCACCAGCAGCAGGGTGGCTGTAGAGTGTAGCCGACGGTCAGTACGAGCTCGTCTCAGGGCCGGAGATGGGACGCACCAGCAGCAGGGTGGCTGCGGAGAGTAGCCGGCGGTCAGTACGAGCTGAGCTGTCACCAAGGACTCGGCAGTCCGGGGCGGTCAGTACGAGCTGAGCTGTCACCAAGGACTCGGCAGTCCGGGGCAGTCAGTACGAGCTGAGCTGTCACCAAGGACTCGGCAGTCAGGGGCGGTCAGTACAAGCTGAGCTGTCACCAAGGACTCGGCAGTCCGGGGCGGTCAGTACGAGCTGAGCTGTCACCAAGGACTCGGCAGTCAGGGGCGGTCAGTACGAGCTGAGCTGTCACCAAGGACTCGGCAGTCAGGGGCGGTCAGTACGAGCTGAGCTGTCACCAAGGACTCGGCAGTCCGGGGCGGTCAGTACGAGCTGAGCTGTCACCAAGGACTCGGCAGTCAGGGGCGGTCAGTACGAGCTGAGCTGTCACCAAGGACTCGGCAGTCAGGGGCGGTCAGTACGAGCTGAGCTGTCGCCAAGGACTCGGCAGTCCGGGGCGGTCAGTACGAGCTGAGCTGTCACCAAGGACTCGGCAGTCCGGGGCGGTCAGTACGAGCTGAGCTGTCACCAAGGACTCGGCAGTCAGGGGCGGTCAGTACGAGCTGAGCTGTCACCAAGGACTCGGCAGTCCGGGGCGGTCAGTACGAGCTGAGCTGTCACCAAGGACTCGGCAGTCAGGGGCGGTCAGTACGAGCTGAGCTGTCACCAAGGACTCGGCAGTCAGGGGCAGTCAGTACGAGCTGAGCTGTCACCAAGGACTCGGCAGTCCGGGGCGGTCAGTACGAGCTGAGCTGTCACCAAGGACTCGGCAGTCAGGGGCGGTCAGTACGAGCTGAGCTGTCACCAAGGACTCGGCAGTCCGGGGCGGTCAGTACGAGCTGAGCTGTCACCAAGGACTCGGCAGTCCGGGGCGGTCAGTACGAGCTGAGCTGTCACCAAGGACTCGGCAGTCAGGGGCGGTCAGTACGAGCTGAGCTGTCACCAAGGACTCGGCAGTCAGGGGCGGTCAGTACGAGCTGAGCTGTCACCAAGGACTCGGCAGTCCGGGGCGGTCAGTACGAGCTGAGCTGTCACCAAGGACTCGGCGGTCAGGACTCGATCTCAGAGTCGGCACGGGGCAGACGCATGAGCTATTGATCGGCTTGGTGTCCTGGGACGGGTGGGGCGGACGTGCCTCTCTGACGTATCAGAAGGGGAGCGCTGTACCGTGTGGGTGATGCATGTCGGGAAACAGCTTCAAAGATTGACGCATGCCGGGAATGCCGGAAAACGACTTCCGGGAGTCCTCGTCCAATGAGATGGCACTGATAGCCGAACGCATTTAGCTACATGCCAACAAAGCCGACATGCAATCGGGTGGTTTTAAAATTCAGTACCACGTGTGTTGTAATTTATGCAGTTTTACCAACATTAACGCATTCGAGGCTCGAGCTCCTCTATCCTTCCAGCTCCCTATCACATGTCACGCCGCCTCCTGTCATCGGACTTACCGTCCTGTCCTGTCCTGTCCTGTCCTGCTCTGCCCTGTCCTCTCTCGTCCTGTCCTGTCCTGTCCTGTTCTATCCTCTCCCGTCCCGTCCTGTCCTGTCCTGTCCTGTCCTGTCCTGTCCTGTCCTGTCCTGGCCTGGCCTGGCCTGGCCTGGCCTGGCCTGGCCTGGCCTGATCTGCCCTGTCCTCTGCCGTCTTGTCCTGTTCTATCCTCAACCGCCCGGTCCTATCCTGTCCTGTTCTGCCCTGTCCTCTCCCGTCCTGCCCTGTGATATCCTCGCCCGCCCTGTCCTGTCCTGTCCTCACCTGTCCTTGGGTCGTAGGTAGGGCCCTCCCGCAGCCTCAGGTAGTCCTGTCCTGTCCTGTCCTGTCCTGTCCTGTCCTGTCCTGTCCTGTCCTGTCCTGTCCTGTCCTGTCCCGTCCCGTCCCGTCCCGTCCCGTCCCGTCCCGTCCCGTCCCGTTCCGTTCCGTTCCGTTCCGTTCCGTTCCGTTCCGTTCCGTTCCGTTCCGTTCCGTTCCGTCCCGTCCCGCCCCGCCCCGCCCCGCCCCGCCCCGCCCCGCCCCGCCCCGCCCCGCCCTGTCCCGTCCTGTCCCGTCCTGTTCTTACCTGTCCGGGGACCGTACATCCGCTCCCGCAGCCTCAGGTAATCCCGTCCCGTCCTGTCCCGTCCCGTCCCTTCCTGTCCGGGGACCGTACATCCCCTCCCGCAGCCTCAGGTAGTCCCGTCCCGTCCTGTCCCGTCTCGTTCCTACCTGTCCGGGGACCGTACATCCCCTCCCGCAGCCTCAGGTAGTCCCGCCCCGCCCCGCCCCGCCCCGCCCGCCCCGCCCCGCCCCGCCCCGCCCCGCCCCGCCCCGCCCCGCCCCGCCCCGCCCCGACCCGTCCTGCCCCGTCCTGTCCTGTCCCGTCCCGTGCTCACCTGTCCGGGGACCGTACATCCCCTCCTTCAGCCTCAGGTAGTTCTGCTCGTTCCCGGACACAACGTGGAACCGCGTGTTGTATCGATGATCGACCTGTCCTAGCGCTCCCAGCGTGGTCAGCGGCCTCGGCTGCATCACGTACGGCTGAGAGGCCAGCGCCGCGTGCTGGAAGCTGTAGCTGAGCGTGAGGTTCCGCTGACATGCGGTGTCGTGCGGGTAGCATTTCTTCCGGCAGATGTAGGAACCGTCCTGCTGTGATGGAGGCCGGCTGCCGACATAGGGGGAGATCAGGTCAGATGTAGGAATCGTCCTGCTGCGATGGAGGCCGGATGCCGAGATAGGGGGAGATCGGGTCAGATGTAGGGGCCAGAAGCGGGATCGGAGGCCGGGAAGGAGGAGAGGTGGGGGTCAGAGGCAGGTCAGAGGTAGGGGCCAGAAGCGGGATCAATGGTGGGGTCGGAGGCCGGGAAAGAGGAGGGATGGGGGTCAGAGGCATGCTTTAGAGACCGGGCTAACGAAACTACGAAGGCAAATGTGCGGAGATCTGAATGTTGACACTTAACGAATAGTTATGAATTATTATGCTTCAGGATCACTATGTGATCAATTCAACCAATTATTGGATACTTAGGTGAGGTTAGTGGCGTAATCGCTCGATGTCGAAGTGTATACGAAGTAAATCAGATATTTCCGCGATACCCACGGTTGATAAAAAAAAATCCCAGATCTGATCGGAGCATACTTCTGGAGCATTGCACTTATTTGTGTATTTCACCAGTTCCAGTTCACACGTGTATTGCGTTTGAGATTTCGTCCAAGAAGAGGCAGCCCGCACATTTACAACTCACACGGTACTCACCTAACGTATCTAACAAATCAGCAGCCGGTCAACTAGGCTAAGTAGTAAGAGTACCGTCACATAGACACACCCTGGCAGTAGTTGGTCCCATCAAACCATCACTTATCGGACAGGCAAGATGTGAATGGAAAAGGGACTCACACTCCCAATCCCTATAGCGCGGATATGTGACATGCACACTGCACAGCACATGGGCTCCCAGTCTTGTTTTCGAATAGGCACTTCTCGCTGTTTCTGCGCTGAGTCATGTGCTCGGTGATCCTCACGCTCACATGCGATGTCCAAACGGCGTAACGACGAGGCAAAAGGCAAGTTCGCACCATAGGTGGAGTTTCCTATTCAGTTGGCGGGGCAACTGTTACACCACCTTTGTGTTTGTCGGCACTAAACTTTGCCAAAGATGAAATGGTCTCAATCTTAAAAAAGGAAATTTTCAAGCTAGCAATCCGATCAATATGACATATTTTAGTCTTAGTAAATTACTTTGGGGAACTCCAGCCATGGTTTACAACGGGCATTCAATGAGTAAAATAAAACACAATTACTCGCGCCGAATACCTCGCCACCTAATGTCACATACCTGATACACGAGTTACCGCAACGGAACAGCGAAGCTAGGTCACACACCTGATACACGAGTTACCGCAACGGAACAGCGAAGCTAGGTAAACTACAGATCCCGATTAACCACTAATCGAACCGCCTCGCACCTCACTCACAACAAACTACATCCAACACGTGATGCATCACTTCCTAGTAAGGTCGTCCACCACAATCTATCTAAGCTTCTCTCCTCCTTCGAAGTGCCGAACCTTCTCGCCTAGAACTCATACTTCGTCACAAAGACGAACAGCTTGGCCACTGCCTTTCCACTGAACCGCGCTCCTTGATACAAGTCCATGGTGAGCTCCAGCTCGATCTCCTGCGGGCCCTCGATTGACTGCACGAGCGACACCACCGCCTGGTTACTCTGAAGCCTCCTCAGCTGGAAGTACCTATCACTGGCTCGCGCCACGCCGCCCGGAGCGCGCGCCTCCACCAGTCTCAGCGCGAAGCGGACGGTGGTCTGTGTCCAGAGCGGGCCGCGCATCGTGAACAGGTCGATGCGGCCTGTGCGCGGCACCGGCAGCTTCGAGACGAAGGTGAGGAAGTTGTAGGAGAAGCTGAGCGGCCGCTCCTGGCAGGCACGGTCGCCGTCCCGGCAGAACAGAGACTTGCGCTTGCAGCGGCTGCGGCAAACCACGTACATGTCAGGCAACGGCGCAGGCAGCCGAGCGGCGGCGGTGGCGGCAGGTTCAGACGTTAACGAACACAAACTGCAGTGACTCGTGACAGTTATATATGTACCGGGAACGACGGAGGGACGCGGCTCGGGCTGGACTGACTGGCCGTTGACCGAGTCTGTACCGGGAATGACAGAGGGACGCGGCTCGGGCTGGACTGACTGGCCGTTGACCCGAGTCTGTACGTGGTCTGCCGCACAGCGCCACTCTGGCCGCCGTGGCCTGACGGAGATCTCTTCGTGTGTACACTGTACAATCCTGGCCGTTGTCATTTCGCCCGGCCAGAAACGCCACAATGTCCACACAAGTTTACACGCGACATCCCGATTACTCATTCGCGATGACTCATTGTCGCCTCAGGGATCAAGATGAAAGACGCAACGCCAATCGGAGTTAGAAGTAATACCTACTCGTAACCGAAGCGGCCGCCAGCATGGGCTTTGTATGTACAAGTGTATTAATTTGGCTTGTTTCGTTCGTGCAAGACAGAAATACAAAATTGAAAGAGAGCACAGGACTCTACGGCACAGCACAGGACGGTACGTTACGACACAACACAGTACAACACAATATGGTACAACAACACGGTACGGCACAACACGGTACGACACAACACAACACGGTACGACACAACACAACACGGTACGACAGAACACGGTACGATACAACACAGCACAACACATTAGACACAACACGGTACGACACAACACGGTACGACACAACACAACACGGTACGACACAACACGGCACAGCACAACACGGTGCGATACAACACGGAACGATACAACACAGTACAACACAACACGGTACGACACAACACGGTACGACACAACACAACACGGTACGACACAACACCACGGTACGACACGACACAACACGGCACAGCACAACACGGTACGACACAACACGGTACGATACAACACGGTACGACACAACACAACACAGTACAACACAACACGGTACAACACAACACGGTACGACACAACACAACACGGTACGACACAACACAACACGGTACGACACAACACCACGGTACGACACGACACAACACAACACGGTACAACACAACACAACACGGTACGACACAACACAGTACAACACAACACGGTACGACACAACACGGTACGACACAACACAACACGGTACGACACAACACCACGGTACGACACGACACAACACAACACGGTACGACACAACACAACACGGTACGACACAACACAACACGGTACGACACAACACAACACGGTACGACACAGCACAACACGGTACGACACAACACAACACGGTACGACACAACATGGTACGACACAACACGTACCGTGCTGTGACACAACACAACACAGTACGACACAACATGGAACATTACAACACAGTACGATACAACATGGAACATTACAACACAGTACGACACAACATGGAACATTACAACACAGTACGACACAACACAACACAGTACGACACAACACGGTACGACACAGCATGGAACATTATAACACAGTACGACACAATATGGAACATTACAACACAGTACGACACAACACGGTACGACACAACACAACACGGTGCGATACAACACAGTACAACACAACACGGTACGATACAACCCAGTACAACACAACACGGTACGACACAACACAACACGGACGACACAACACAACACGGTACGACACAACATGGTACGACACAACACGTACCGTGTTGTGACAACACAACACAGTACGACACAACATTAAACATTACAACACAGTACGACACAACATGGAACATTACAACACAGTACGACACAACATGGAACATTACAACACAGTACGACACAACATGTACCATTACAACACAGTACGACACAACATGTACCATTACAACACAGTACGACACAACATGGAACATTGCAACACAGTACGACACAACATGGACCATTACAACACAGTACGACAAAGCATGGACCATTACAACACAGTACGACACAACATGGAACATTACAACACAGTACAACAAAGCATGGACCATTACAACACAGTACGACACAACATGGACCATTACAACACAGTACGACACAACAAGGAACATTAAAACACAGTACGACACAACATGGAACATTACAACACAGTACGACACAACATGGACCATTACAACACAGTACGACAAAGCATGGACCATTACAACACAGTACGACACAACATGGAACATTACAACACAGTACGACAAAGCATGGACCATTACAACACAGTACGACACAACATGGAACATTACAACACAGTACGACACAACATGGACCATTACAACACAGTATGACAAAGCATGGACCATTACAACACAGCACGACACAACATGGAACATTACAACACAGTACGACAAAGCCTGGACCATTACAACACAGTACGTCACAACATGGACCATTACAACACAGTACGACACAACATGGACCATTATAACACAGTACGACACAACATGGAACATTACAACACAGTACGACAAAGCATGTACCATTACAACACAGTACGGCACAACATGGAACATTACAACACAGTACGACACAACATGGACCATTACAACACGGTACGACACAACATGGGTAATTACAACACAGTACGACACAACATGGACCATTAAAACACAGTACGACACAACATGGAACATTACAACATAGTACGACAAAGCATGGACCATTACAACACATTACGACACAACATGGACCATTACAACACAGTACGACATAACATGGACCATTGCAACACCGTACGACACAACATGGAACATTACAACACAGTACGACACAACATGGACCATTACAACACAGTACGACAAAGCATGAACCATTACAACACAGTATGACACAACATGGAACATTACAACACAGTACGACAAAGCATGGACCATTACAACACAGTGCGACACAACATAGACCATTACAACACAGTACGACACAACATGGACCATTACAACACAGTACGACACAACATGGACCATTACAACATTTGCAACATTTTGCAAGCGGTGCCATGACTTAAGTGCTTTGGCACTTTTGCACCAATTGCTTGATTGTAATTTATGCATTATTATGTGTATTATGAATAAAATATCACAAACAAACATGGTACGACACAACATGGACCATTACAACACAGTACGACGCAACATGGAACATTACAACATAGTACGACAAAGCATGTACCATTACGACACAGTACGACACAACATGGACCATTACAACACAGTACGACACAACATGGACCATTACAACGCAGTACGACACGCGGCACTACTCACTTTTTATGCGCGTCGTCGCGTTCGTAGTTTGCCGGACAGTCGATGCGGTTACAGCGGAACCCTCCCCGCGTGTTGAGGCACACCTCCTCCGAGCGACAGACGCTGCCGCTCGAGCACTCGTTGATGTCTGCGGGAGGCCAGGCGGTGTGATGCCGGGCAGGGAGGTCGGAGAAGCTCCCCAGCCTGACGGAGCCATACAGCAGCCACGGCAGCAGCAGCAGCAGCCACAGCAGCCACAGCAGCCACAGCAGCCACATCAGCCACAGCAGCCACAGCAGCCACAGCAGCCACAGCAGCCACAGCAGCCACAGCAGCCACAGCAGCCACAGCAGCAGCAGCAGCAGCAGAAGCAGCGAGAGCTCGTGAAACTTGAGTGATCTACGTATCCTCGCATGAGAAACATCAGGGAACTCTGCATGGATACCTTGCTCGTATAGAAAGCGACACACGAATCAGGTACACCATCACGGGAATGATGCAAATATGCAGTACAGCCGGCCTGCTATGTGTCAGTGTCACTGTGTGTCACCGGTGTCAGTGTCACTATGTGTCACCGGTGTCAGTGTCACTGTGTGTCACCGGTGTCAGTGTCACTGTGTGTCACTGGTGCCAGTGTCACTGTGTGTCACCGGTGTCAGTGTCACTGTGTGCCACCGGTGTCAGTGTCACTGTGTGTCACCGGTGTCAGTGTCACTGTGTGTCACCGGTGTCAGTGTCACTGTGTGTCACCGGTGGCAGTGTCACTGTGTGTCACCGGTGTCAGTGTCACTGTGTGTCACCGGTGTCAGTGTCACTGTGTGTCACCGGTGTCAGTGTCACTGTGTGTCACCGGTGTCAGTGTCACTATGTGTCACCGGTGTCAGTGTCACTGTGTGTCACCGGTGACCCCGACCACGGCTCGACACTGATCAATGACCATGATGCCAAACCCGACGGTCCACATAACCCTGATTCTGACCCTGACCCTGACTCCATACTAACCCCGCCCCTGACCTGACCCTGATACTGGCCCTACACCAACACTAATCCAACCCCGACTCTGACCCCGACCCTGATCCCGACCCTGATCCCAACCCTGATCCCGACTCTGATCCCGACCCTGATCCCAACCCTGACCCGCCCCCAACCCCGACCCAAATTAACACTGACCACCACACCAACCCCGTCCCTTCACCCTGACTCTAACCCTGACCCCTCACTAACCCTGACACTGGCGCGACTCGGGTCCGAGCACGTATCCAGATGGACAATCGCAACGGAAGCTGCCTGGCTCGTTGACACACAGCCCGATGCAGAGGCTGCCGTAGCTGAGCTGGCGCGCCTCCTCGCACTCGTCCACATCGATGCAGTTGCGTGTATCGGTGTGCAGACGGTAGCCGTTGTCGCAGGCGCACTTGTACGAGCCCCAGGTATTGTGACATTTTTGGTGGCAGATACCCTGCCGTTCTTCACACTCATCCATGTCTGCCGAAGAAGCGGGGGGACACACTCATCCAGAGAGGCCTGTCGGTGGCTCGCTGAGGGATATCCAATGGGTGGTGTAGGTGCCGGAGTTTCCGACACAGGCGTTGCTGGGGGTTAAATAAGCCGAAACATTTGGGGTTCGCAGTTAAATACATCTCCAACTGACGATGTAGCCGGTATTGAAACACACAAGAAATATCGAAATATTTTGTCACCGGAGTGCTCATGCAATGTAGCAAAACTATTGTTTCGTAAGTTAATATCATAAAATCAAGCACCATAAGATCAAGCTATCGCCCGCTTAGTTACGGAAAACAGTAATACAGAACAACCAGAGTTCGTGACCTACCGACGCAGATCCGCGGGTTCTGTCCCTGTTTGTAGCCCTCCGAGCATCGACAGATGTAAGACCCGGGAGTGTTGACACACTGACTGCTGCCGCCACACACCTGAGGGTCAGGTCAGGTCAGGCCTACACACGCTCAAGCCAATCATCCTTTGAAATGCGTCGGACAGGGGAAACGAAACCCTCCCGACAGCACCAAACACTACATCAGCGCTGCCCCTGTGTACCCCCCCCCCCCCCCCCCCCCCCACACACACACACACACAACTCCGGTTCATCTCACACCAGCCGTGTGCCCTAACCACAGCCTATTCAGTGTCACATGCACTCACCTTGTCGCCGTACGTCCTGCACTCGTTGACGTCCTCGCACTGGTTGAAGCGATTGACGATGTAGCCGGTCTGGCAGGAGCACTCGTAGCCGCCCGGCTTGTTGGTGCAGATCTGGTCAGCGGCGCACGGCGCCCTTGGCTCGGAACACTCGTCAATGTCTGGGTGGCGGAGACGGGGAGGAGGGCTGTGTTTCAGATGGGAGACGGCTTCTTTATTAACAAGTTAACCTGATGCTTAATAAGGTAGAAGAAGACAATTTGATGAAGACGAAGAAATGCGCAAATAAAAAATAAATAAATGCCGTAAATGCCGTAAAAGTAAATGCCGTAAATAATGCCGCTATTAAAGTTCCCAAAAATGTCTGGGAAAACTGAAAATAACGCACGGCATCGCCATTGATATATCTGAATGGGGTGCCACAACACCATGGAATACGAGCTAAATCAGCAGCAGCTGTAGGCGCCTGAAGGGTGCTGCAAAGGACGGCATATGCGTCGAATATTTTATATCAGGCGCACAGTTTCCCCGTTGCTAAGCACGGTGTGCGTTTCATGTCCGATACCAGGCCCGCCGGGCCTGAATTCAGACCCGGCGCCAGCCCCGCGGGTCCAATTTACACAGCTCTTCCCGATGTAATACACATCTCGAACTGATCGACACAGATGGAGCCGTCCTACTCAAACCCGGCGCAGGCCCCGCGGCCCTAACTTCTGCAGCTCTACCTGCTGTACACAACCCCTACTAACCGACACAGATGGAGCCGTCCTCGGAGGCTCGATACCCCGCTGGCACTGCAGCTGGGACTGACACGAGAAACTGCCCGGGGTGTTGGTGCACTGGAAGTTGGAGCCGCACGGGTCGTTCTCACACTCATCAATATCTGCATCGAAGGGAGAGAGAAAGCAACAGTCAACACACTCGTCAATATCTGCATCGGAGCGAGAGAGCGAGAGAGCGAGAGAGCGAGAGAGCGAGAGAGCGAGAGAGCGAGAGAGCGAGAGAGCGAGAGAGCGAGAGAGCGAGAGAGCGAGAGAGCGAGAGAGCGAGAGAGCGAGAGAGCGAGAGAGCGAGAGAGCGAGAGCGAGAGAGAGCGAGAGAGCGAGAGAGAGCGAGAGAGCGAGAGAGCGAGAGAGCGAGAGAGCGAGAGAGCGAGAGAGCGAGAGAGCGAGAGGAGCGAGAGAGCGAGAGTGCAAGAGAGCGAGAGAGGCGAGAGAGCGAGAGAGACGAGAGAGAGACGAGAGAGAGAGAGAGAGAGAGAGAGAGAGAGAGGAGAGAGAGAGAGAGAGAGAGAGGAGAGAGAGAGAGAGAGAGAGAGGAGAGAGAGAGAGAGGAGAGAGAGAGAGAGAGAGAGAGAGGAGGAGATGAAGAGAGAGGAGAGAGAGAGAGAGAGAGAGAGAGAGAGAGGAGAGGAGAGGAGAGAGGATGAGAGAGAGAGAGAGAGAGGAGAGGAGAGAGAGAGAGAGAGAGAGAGAGAGAGGAGAGAGAGAGAGAGAGAGAGAGGAGAGAGAGAGAAGAGAGAGAGAGAGAGAGAGGAGAGAGAGAGAGAGAGAGAGAGAGAGAGAGAGAGAGAAGAGAGAGAGAGAGAGAGAGAGAGAGAAGAGAGAGAGATAGAGAGAGAGAGAGAGAGAGAGAGAGAGAGAGAGCGAGAGAGAGAGAGAGAGAGAGAGAGAGAGAGAGAGTGAGAGAGAGAGAGAGAGAGAGAGAGAGGAGGACATCACACGAGCACGTGTGCGATCACACGTGCAGGCACCGTGCACGTTACTCTCACGATCACGAGCCTGCACGAGCCCGCACGTGCGGGCACGATGCCTCATACACAGGGGAAGCAGAAATACAAGCCAATATCTGCAGCTGAATGACGGGAAACGTGCTATTTGTCTGTAACTGGGGCGCAAACGCACGGTGTCAAAACAGCACCGAGAAGAAGAAAAAGTGTACAGCAATTGTATTTGAGGGAGCGGCATATTCATGTCTGCAAAGCGGTTGTAAAATCATATATGCACAACACTTAACATATTGATGCTATATTAACTGTAGTGGTGCCCTGGAGGTGACGCACGGGGTGGTCCAGGGGTCCATTTTAGGGCCTGTACTGTTTTTTACTCTTCACCAACGATTTGCCGCAGCATCTTCATCGTGAGGGAGTCGTGATGTATGCTGACGATGCCCAGTTCATTGACGCTGACTTCCCATCAAATGTTCATGATCTGAAAAATCGTGTTGAAAGCTCTCTTGACATAGCATTGAAGTGGTTCACTACAGAACCGTCTAAAAATTAATCCGGCAAAAACAAAGATGCTCCTCCTGAGATCTCGCCGTCAAAAAGTCATCTCAGACTTCTCTGTTCATTTTGGTAATGATGAAATTTTGCCCTCACAAAGCGTCAAGGGGCTTGGTGTCGTCCATCGACTCACATCTGACATGGAAATGTCACATTATACGTTCTGTTGTGCAGCGCTGCTACTGTGTACTGGTGGGGTCTGGCGCGAATCAGACATAAGCTCCCCAAAATGCATCAGACAGCTGTTGATAGAGGCACTCGTCTTCCCCCACATACGTTATTGTATAACGGTGTGGGGAAACTGTTCCGCAGCACAGAAGCTGCGTGTACAAAAGGGAATCAACTTCTCGGTGTCCGCATCGTGACCGGACTTTGGCAGGCGTGACCATGTCAGTCCGTCATTGCGTGAACTGGGGTGGCCCCAATGTTGATGAAATGATCACCGAACGCGATTATTGCCACAATGCGCCACCTCAACAACATCCACCAGTGCCTCCGAACTATTGCGACAGCGATTGTTGCGGCGCGCCGATGTATCCGCTCGCCGCACGCGGGCGAGCT